>WBMZ01013203.1:409-95730 GCA_013400975.1 Atrichornis clamosus | reverse complement strand
TTTTTTTTTTTCTTTTTTCTCCTGTTACAGTTGCAAAATCTAAAGAAACAAATTAGGGCAGAAGATGACAGCTATGACTCTGGACTAGATTTACCTGTAAAAGAGTCCCATACAATTAACAGCCTACTCCTTTGGAACTAAGCCTCAGGTGATTTGGCTGACATACCATCCTCATCAGAAATATCTCAAATAAATGTTTCTGAAAGCATCGGGTTTTGAGAAATATTTAGCATCATACTAAAAGAGATGCAAAATCAAGACAGGCTTATTTCCAGGAAAGGGTAACATGAGCCTTTGTTATGATCAGAAATGTATGAATTCAATATCCCAACAACAGCACAACACCCACCCCACTCCCCCACCCCACATCTATTTTAGGCTTATGTATTTCCCAGCATAATTATTTGCTGTCAGACTTGATAGATCCAGTCCTCTGCCTCGTTCCAGTAGTTTGAGCTCTAGTCTGATGAGTTCTGCTGCTAAGGATGTTTGCTGGTTCTTATCCTTGATCAAAGCTTAAGTCAGGAAGTATTTTGCACCAGTACTGTTAAAAAGGTAGCTTAAATAAATAAGACAATTTTTATTTTCTGTACATGAAGTGATTCTTTCATGGACAGTAAAGTTTTTGTCCATTCTTACTGAATAAACAGTATTTTTAGTCTATTATCTCCCATCATTATTGTAATGTTACTCAATAAACTAAATGCTTTATTTGTTCAGCAGGGTGACAGTGTATTTCCTTAACAACACAACATCATTGTGTGCTTTAGGAAACAGCTGCACAAACCAGTAAAGTGATGACACATACTTGGAATTTTCTCCATCTCTCAACCACATTTTGATGAATATCCCATGAAATGAATAAAAGCTATCTGCTGTAAATGTCAGGCAGGTGCTATGCAGCTGCACACCAAACACGGAAAGACTATTTCATGAGAATCTATCTGCTGTATCTATCTCTTCATCTCTCCATCTCTGCACTGTGTCTATCCATCTACATCTTTTCTGGCCACTCTGCCTAAATCTCATCTCTAAATCTATTTCAATCTAAACATCAGCTTGCTTCTCTCTAAATCCAGGTTTTACTTCCTGCTGTGGCTGTGACATCCAAAGCCTTTTGTTAAGGATGTTAAATACAGCTCAGTTTCTAGATTTGGCATTGGTTGGAATGTCTTATTAAGGGACATTCAAGAATGTCAGCTCTCCTTTAGGCACGATTTAAATAAATTAATTAAAATGCTCATCAAAGTACCACTAACTTCTGAATTTCAAATAATTGACCTTAAGATCTTGCACAATCCTTTCAGCATAGAGAGTTTTTAAAAGGAGTTTTGCCTTCACATTGCACTGGGTGGAGGCAAAGAGGCACTTTAATGCTACCTTCTCCATGGTTTGCTGCCAAGGTAGGGATATTTGGTTGAGCTGGATGACAGACAGTATGTGTTTCCTTCAATGAATATTGGTAGCATGTAGGTACAACAATCTCCACACTTCCTGAAGAACTGACAGAGCCAGGAGAGAGTTGGTATGTGCCATCCCTGTGCTGTGCTTGGCACATTCTGGTGATCAGATCTGAGGTGGCTCATTGTCCATAATCTTACTTCTCTCCATTGTCTGTGGGTTATGGATGGGACTGACACTTTCCAAAATGTGCTGAAAATGAGAATCATCTACCTTAAAGCTATTCATACCCAGGGATTTTTCTGCTACACCTGATGTATACCTATGTGGATATCAGTGTGTGCATATGTGTATATATGTGCATTCTTACATACCCACATTTGTATAAATATAGAAAATAAAATAATAGAATACTTCAGTTGGAAGCAAGCTGCGATGTCCCTCTAGTCCAATGCCTACACACTTGTTCTGTATATTCCAGTGCATAATATATATGTTTGTGTGTATGGATGTCTCTGTGTAAAGGAGAAACACCAGTGCTGTATGTAAATTCACTGTGTCAGCTTGTACCCATGTGGTTGCAAAATTGGGAAGAGTAGGATTAGGGTTAATGCTCTAATACACCAGATACTTGCCCTACAATTCAAAGGGACCTCAACAAGCTCGAGAAATGGTCCAGCAAGAATCTTACGAAGTTCAACAAAGGGAAGTGCCAAGTCCTGCAACTGGGGAGGAGTGACCCCGTGCAGCAGTGCACACCAGGGGCCAGCCAGCTGGAAAGCAGCTTTGCAGAGAAAGCCCTGAGGCTACTGTTTTACACCAAGTTGACCATAAGCCAGCAATGTGCCCTCACAGCAAAAGTCAACAACATCCTGGCCTGAATCAGGGCTGCATTGCCAGCTGGTCAAGGGAAGTGACCCTTCCTCTCTATTCAGCTCTGAATGTCTGAAGTGCTTGGTTCAGTTCTGGATTACAAGTACACTCTGGAGCCAGGACAAGACAAATACGTACATACTGGAACAGATCCAGGGAAGGACCATGAAGATGATGAAGCAAGTGGAACATTTGACATAGGAGTAAAGGCTGATTCACCTTGAAGAAATAAAAGCTTGGGGGGAATCTTGTCTGTGTGTATATAAATACCTGATCCAAAGATACAGCCAGCCTTTTCTCAGTGGTATCTAGTGAGAATACAAGTGGTGATGTCACAAATTGAAATACTGATAATTCTATTTAAACATTAGGAAAAAGTTTTTTTAATGTGAGTCTGGTTTAACATCATAATAGATTACTCTGAGAGGTTGTGGGATCTCCAGCCTTGGCGATATCTAACACCTGACAGGACAAAGCCCTGAGAAACTTGTGCTTAGCTGACACTGCTTGGAGCAGGGAGTTTTACTGGGTGAACACCAGAGATGCCTTTGAGTTTCACCAGTTCTATGATTTTGTGGTAATGTGATTCTGTGGATGGAGATGCCCAGAATTTCTTAATTGCTCAGCATTTTGCTTTAATTTTGGGTCAGTCACACTGGAAACCTGGAAGAAAACTACCCTAAATGCATTCAACAAACTTCTAGAAATACTGACATTGCTCAGTCAATGCCTGAGAGACACTGATGCATGGACTGACTTCTCTGTTATTCCATACTCTCTCTCAAGTGCCCCAGTAGTATTTATCATTCTCATTTTTTTGGTAAAGATTATTTTATCCACTGGTTGTATTATGAAGATTGTATCATCCTCACGCTTTCCTATCAATTCCAGTCCTGTATGCATCACAAACTGTACAAAGTTTACTCAGTCAGACTAGTCCATGGTCTTTACTATTGTGCTGGTCCTGAGTAAGAAAACCTCAAAGTGAACTTTCAGCTTGGATAGTTCCCCTACCTTTTACTGGCATTGATTATGTGCACTCAAAATCCTTGCCAGGCAGAAGAGTAGCTGAGGTCTGTGTTTCCAGCTCTCCCAAGGAAGAAACAACATTTAGGTGAACCAGTGTTCAGTTCTAGTGTTACATACCACTCTCAGAAAGCAACACATTCTCAGCAGTAACTAACAGCAAAGGTGTGGACCATTTTTCTTCTGACATAGTAAAAGCTGGATGAACATAATCATTGCTCTACTTATCTACATAAGACTAAGCCTTATGTGTTTTCATAGGGCAGACATATGAGAACCTTTGTCCCCTGACAAGTTTTATAAATTCAGTTTCTTTAAACTTCTCCAGCATATAATGAAATATGTATGTTAAAAGAAATGCTGACTTTAATTGATCAGATTTTCTTTTTCATTATTTCCTGAATGTTAAATTTGCATTAGGTAGAATTGATAAGCATTCACCAAACAGGCCTATAAGGCCTATAACTCCCATATTTCATGTGAAATTAGAAAAAAATTATCCACTACCTAACAGGACTGCTGAAGGCTTATTTTTATTTGAGTTTTTCCTCCTCAGCTAGTAAACAAATGCAATGGACAAGATCAGCTAAGTATTAGTAAGAATTTTATAAAATGATAAATTGTCTATAAAAATAAAATGTCTCCTCAGTGTTTTTTTCTATTACTTCTTTTTAATATCTTTTTCTTGAGGTACATAAGCGAAATCAATACAATCATCCTCGAAATACTAATTCATCCCATACATGCATAAGAAAAATTAAAATTGGCCTAAGGATGAAACTGTAGCATTAAGATAGGCATTAAAAACCAGAGAGATATAAGACAGTTCCACAATAATTAGAATGGAAATTTAATTTTTTTTTTTTTATCATAAAAGAGACTACCTGTGTTTATTTGCTTGTCACATAGAACCAGATATCAGCCTTTATCAAATCAGGAAAGCATTCTTTTTTTCTCTAGCACACAACCAAAAGATAAACATTTTTAGGGGCTTGTCATGTATGTTTTGCATCAAAATTTATGATAAATAATCACTAAATGAAGAGATGACAGTAACTATTTTCCTGTTGTGTCTCTTTTTGCTTTTATTTTTAAATTTATTTTTCATTTTACATATATTTAAAAGTGAGTGTAGCCTTTTACTTTTATTCCCCTAGATGAAAAGGGTTTTTAACTGATGTCAAGTATTTCAAGCAGAAGTGCCTGTGGGTAAAACTTTCAGTCATATCCTACTGATGAAAGAATGTTCTGCCTGAGTGATAAGGAATGGTTGTGTCTTTTTCACTCCTCATATGGACTAATTTCATATCATATTCCAGAATATGAATCTGTCAGCAACACAACTTGTCTTCCAAGACTTTGAGATACTCTATAGTCTAAACCAAGGATACCTCAAAATAATTCCCTAAATCTAGGCTCATGGATAGTTCAGTTCCTTTGGAATAACTGTATGCTTTACAGTGAGTCTCATCTGCAAGAGAGCTAAGTTTCTCAAAGGGACAGCAGTGATGTCCATCACAGGTCTTGTGCCCTTCTGGGGTAGTTTGCAATCCCAGTGTCATGACTCTTATATTCTCTTCTTCACATTTATCTTTCCCAAAATGGATACCCTTTCCAGAAACTGAAAACAGGATTGAAGCAACAAAGAGGTTAATATTGCTCTGAATAATTTTTGTTCTATAAGTCGTAAAGAATAGGATCCAGTAAAGATTATGGATTCAAAGAAAATACGTAGGAAATAGCCTAAAAGAAGTAACCCAGAATGCCTAAACCTAATGAAAAATCCCTCCTTCCCTCCCTTCCTCCCTCCTGCTTTCCCCTCCTCCCTCCCCCATTACTGTGTATAATACCTGTTTGCCTAACTTGGTCGACAAATTTTGAGGATTCTGTAATCATCTTTGATGAAACAATCTGGAATTTCCTTCTCCTTACAGTAAGAAAACTTCGTGAAAATTTCTACTGTTGCAATTTTAATCCCCAGTACTTGTTCTGTCTCCATTTTGCATGAAAAAAAATTCAAAACAACTAATGCCAAAAGTTTCTTCCCCCTTTTCAGTAAACTTTGATGTAGTTGAAAACTGCTTTTGAGTCTCGCTCACTTCTATTAGCAAATAGAAGCAAAAAACCCCCAACAAAAATCCCAAAACAATTAGTTCAATTCTCCTTGATAGGTCTTCTGGGTGTTTGTCTTCAGATTTTTGGTCAGAGTTGTCAGTGACCTCTGGACTCTTTCCAGAAAAACACTCTTTTTCAGAAATGCATATAGAACGGAATTCTGGCTGAAGTCACACTTTATTTGAAGTGGAAGGGATTCCATGGCATGTGTTCCATACAGAACACCTGCTTACTATTGCCCTTTTGCAATGTATGGCACCCTCAGTTTATGTGCTGTGTTATCCACCGTAGCTCCACCTGCAACCTGTTGAGTTATTGATGTATTTGTACTTCACCTTTGTTTATCTTACAGTGCCATGTCTTGCACACAATCTAATTGAATTGTTTCCCATTTATTTAACGTCATTTATTCAATTTCTCAATATAATTATTGACCTCAAGAATATATTCAATTTATCAAAGTAATTTTGGGTTCTAATCTTGCTGTCTACTATATTTGTAATTTCAGGATGGTACAACCTGAGATTTCAAAAACTTAGTTCTGTTCCGCTCTCCAAATTATTAATGTGGATACTGTAGACTACTACACCAACCACAGAACCTTGTAGATCCCATCTTTATGCATCTTCCCATCTTGAGGTTGCATTTATTTATTTTAACCATTTATATCTATCCTGCTTATAGAATTGGGAGAGAAAGAGTCAAATCTTAAAAAACACAAGCTTGTCATACTTGCTTATTTCTACTTTCCTATCCACATCCCCCTTTATTCTGTCATCAGAGGCCTTTCAATGGATTTAACAGTGTTTCATCTTAACTAATCTATGTGTCAAATACTTACAGCCTTTTAAAAAAAGTATTTATTTATTCCAGTGTCACTCTAGAGCTGAAGTTAAGCTCCACTGGTTTGTAAATGACTGGGGACTCCTTTTCTTCTCTTTATACACGTTACACGGTATTTTATCTCCTCTGTCTTCTGAAGTCCAGCTATCCTCCATAAAGACTAGACTTTTTGGCATTGCCCTAGACAGTGTCCTAATTTCTCTGAGGAGAATTTAAAGAGGGTATCAAATTATTTGAAAGCAATTAACTTATTTAGATAGCCTCCAAGATGCTCTGTTTCTATGCCAGCTGACTTCATACTCCTTTGACATTGACGCTAATTGTGTTAGCTATCTAATCTCAGCTGGTGAAGACTAAAGCCAAAAACCCATGAAACTCTTCAGATCCATTGGCAACATCTGTCATTAGCCTTCCCTTTCCATTTAACAGAAGACTAGATCTTACTACTTAAAAAATTGTGGAATGCTTTAATGTTGCTCTTTTTCTTTTTTTGTGACAACTATTGAAATTATCTTCTGTGTTGTTCTTTCTGGCATTGGCTCTTCACATTTATGTTATTTGTCATGCTTGTCATTAACAATTTGGCCAGTTTGTATTTTATATTCATTTCTTTCTTGAGAGTGAAATACTGAAGAAGTAGCTAAAGCATTTTGTTATTATTTGCTTTCAAGGAGAATTTGAGATGAACTTGTAAGTAATATTATTTTTCATTGCAGCTAAAGAGAAATTAAGAGACAAGGAAGAAAGAAACTTGCTTCTGTTCTGTTTGCAACACTTCTGAATACATTATTGAGTCCCTTAAACTAGAAAGTTAAATCAGGCCCCAAGGTGACCACTCTTCCTTATACTTATTTTGCCATTCATATTTCTTGTGCCTTTATTTAAGAAACTGCCAGCCACAACTCCCTTGGACTCTTTCCTGTAATTGTGTTTCCTAATGGGTCTTACTGAGAAGTTCACTGAGTTGTTATGAAAATCTCTTTTCTTGAAGCCCGCTGTCCTGGTTTTTTACTATTCTCTCCTCCTGCATTTTTGAGATCTATCAATTCTACCACTTCACTGTTCATTCTCCCTTAATTTACCTGCTCCTCCTCATTTTCAGTCACGTTTTCCTTTTTGATCAGAATCAAATCAAGAAGGGATTTGATTTCCACTCAGATCTGTGAAAGTGATAATAATTTGTTCTGATTTTTAGCTGTCTTAGGCACTTAGTTATCTAGGTTTCCTTCATAGTCCATGTAGAGAGAGAAACTCCTTCAGAGGCAGTTGTTCCCATCCTAAAATAGCAGTCTAGGACAGGTGAAAGGGTCTGATTGCATGAGCCTACATGACTAGTTTAAATTAGATACCTAATTATGAAAAAGCAAAAATAAATTTAAACACACCCAGCTTTGCATTCTCTGCATCCTGTTGTCTTTCTTTCCCAAAGATGTCCTTTCCTCCTTCTGTTATTACCCTGGAGAATTTCTACAGGTCTGTCTCCCTCCAGATTCCAGATCTCAGAGTGAACATGTGCATCCTGCATCCTATAAGGCAAAATACTTTACACGTATCTACAACTGATTCAGTCATTTCCTTCTCGTCCCTCTTATGACCCTATTATGAATACCTCCTCCCCCTCCAGGAAACCCAAGGACTCTGAGCCTCACCATCTGTAGAGCCATATATTTATCTCCAGGATGTGTCTGTCCTTGCTTGGGCTTTTACCCTCTCCGATGGGATTGATAAGAACAGCAGCTGAGGCTCCAATTCTCTCATCATTGCTTCAGGATCCCTGCTATTTCTTATGGTTTTCCCTCACTTGTTCCTAGAGCAGTGGCATTAGCTCTCAACGGAATGAGCCATGTGGAGGAGGTGTCAGAGGGCTGAATGAGCTTGGCAAACTTGTGCAATAGCTCTGGTTCAGGCAGAGCCTCTCCACAGGCATTAGGTCATACCAACAAATGGATGTTTCTGTTACCCAGAGAACTGAGTCACCAACCACTGCCACCCGTCATTTTCTGTTGTGAGCAGGGGTCAGGAACCACTCAGCCATCAGAGCGTGTGATTTGCCTTCCTTCAGCAATGCAGTTGGTTTCCCACTCATTGCCAAGACAGTTCACTACTTTTTGAAAAAGCTTAATAGATTGCCAGCTGAGGCTGAATCTCCATCTTTCAGCAATAGTAAGTCACAGCCAACTTTCTCCCTCTGGAGAAATATGTTCCTTTTCTTTCACTGGGGTTTCTGCAGACTTCAGCTTTTGTTCTTGGAGTCGCCATGTCTAGTACATCTCTGAAGTTTTTGTGTTCCCTCATACTTCTCAGGCCACCCTTTCTTCCTGTAATTCTTCCATTTGATTTCTAGGAAATTGCACTTCCTGGCTCTCTGGATTCTGCTAAAAACCACATTCACTGAAAATCCAGACTGTGACCCAGATAAAAACATCTACATTTGGGTTCCTAGTCTGGACAGAGCTCCCCTCAGGGGAGCTGGAGGCAGAGCTGGCTGCTGAGTCAGCTCTAGCAGGGAGAAATCACATGGCCTTATTACCTTCTTTTCCATGGCCTGTAAACTCTTGGTTTATTCCAATTTCCTTATGGAGTTCTCCCTTGTTGCCATCTGTTGCTGTTTAAGTGATCCTGACCTTTCTATAGGAAAGGGGACTTCTAAGTAAGTCCCTGATTTAGTACTTCAAAGCTGAAACTGAAATTTGAATCAAAATATGATGCCCTGTCAGCTGATGATCTGAAAAGGTTTTTAGTCACATTTCACTAATCAGCATTTCTCCAGTGGTAGCTAACCCTCACAGCTGCTGTCTCGGAGCCACAAGTAAAATCCCGATCAGGCTGGACTAAACCTCTGTGCTTAAGTACAACGGGTTGACCAGTCTGAGTCTGACTTAAGCCATTGGGGTTAATGATACTGGGATTTTTTATACTAATTTCAGTTATCAGTTAGTCAACTGCTATTACATTTTCATATTGTGTCAATATATATAATATTTTAAAAGAAAGGCCTCCCAAGGAAGTGCCACCTGTGACCCAGGTGTAACCTGTTAGAAGAAAACATTAAACAGACCTATTCAAGAAAATCTTCTGAGAACTACTGCTAAACAATGTGGCATAAGATTAGGACTATTATTATTTCAGTCAGGAATCTCAGCAAAGCACTTTGAGAGGTTCTTGAAATCTCAATTTCTAAACTGTCCTCCCAGGTCTTTCATCCATCATCTAAATGTTGGAGATGTGGTGATAGAGAAAGATGTGGCAAGATTGAAAAAAAAAAAACCAAAAAGGAAAGTGGCAAAGCTTCTTTTCTAACTTGCTGTGTGACTATTTTTGTACAGCAAATCAGAGTTATGCCCACGGTATGGTAGGTTTTCCAAAACAAGATGCAGTACACTCTCCTGCTTTTTTCCTGTTGTCATATTTGTCTTTGTGATGAGCATTAGTATATTTTCTTCTGTTTAAGTCTGACAGAGGTTTTTAAATCTTTGGTTACTGCAGAGCTATCAGTGGTCTCAGAATACATTTGGGCAAAGGACCAGAATAGCTGTTGCTAACTATTATTCATAGGAGCAGTCAGAAAAAATGGTATTTTAATTCCAGAAAAGTGGTTGCTGTTTTGTTTTATTTTTAATTTTAGAGTGTTACCACATCCTCAATCTAATTCCTTCTCTCTCATTTGCACTCTAAATATAATTTCTGATACAACCTCACTTTTCTTGTGTCTGTCCTATCACATTTCTCATTTTCCAATCAGGAGGAGAAAGGGAATAGGAGTTTCCCTGGATTTCTCCGTATCTGATAAACGGGCAGCATTATTTCAGCTTTTAAAAGCAACTACTCCTGTACCTGCTCTCTGTCTTATTTCAGTGACTATATTTTCTCAAATTGCTGTTTTTCTCCTATGCTTAATGGAATTTTTAAATATGTCTTTAATTTAATATAATATGTCATATTTGTGTCATTGACACACTTCAGGTTCCCCGAAACTATCACCAGTCCTAATGAAACAATGTTTTTAGCAGGGATGCACTGTCCTTTTTTTGAATGTTACAATTTTATCCTCTCTCGGTTTCTGTTCAGTCACTTTGACCCTTTATTTGTAATTTCCTTTAGCAAGTTGATTTTTTCCCCTACTTTTCCTGTCATCTGGTTATATGCAGTTTTCACCTCCAGCTTTCCCAGTTTTATTTTCTCTCCCTAAGTGGTCAAGTCTGTTCCCCTACATTTGCAGTGCCAGTAACTCAAAGGTGACCTTCCCATGCATTCAGCCTGGATTTAGTGCATATATAAATAGAAATTCCTGTTCCTTACCATCACCTTCAGCAGAAGGTGACTAACATGCTCTTTGTCCTCCTCCTCCTCCTCAATCTAACTCTGCTCCTTCAAATCTCTAGGCACAGATCTCATAACTTCCCACTCACAGAATGGTGCAGAGGTCTGGGTTACCTGGCCGGGAGGGGAGCACGGTGGGATGAGCCAGGATGGAGCACCTACTCCTGAGGGGTGTGTTTTTCAAGGTGTCCAAACATCTCTGCTTTCTTTGGAGCCCAGGGGAGGCTGAGATACTTAGGGTCTTTCCAAACTCCAGCACTTCATCCTGTATAATGTTTCCTTTCAGACCTCACGACAATGATTTTCACTGCCTCTCCTCTCATTAGCTGCAGTGCTCTTTGTTCAGCACCCTTTTTGCCTTGCTCCCATCTCCTGATGCCTTAGCTCCGGGAGAGCGACCACCCCGTGGAGGGGGAGCACCTGTCCCTGCTGCTCGGCACGGCAATCTGCAGCAGCACGCAGAAGTAAGCCTGGGCCCGCCGCGCCCCGCTTGGCTCAGACCATGCAGTGGTGGCCGGCGTGTGGCACCCGGCGTTTTGGACCTGTCGGTGCTGCTGGCTCTGTCCACAGCCAGCAAGGCTCTCCAGTGTGGGAAGACATTCACAGGCTAAATTTCAAGGCAAAGAAGAAAGGGGAAATAAGTTGCAAATGCAATGACACGTAATTTTAATTCTAATATTGTCCCCCTCTACATGTCCAACTGATTATATTCTTCCTAGTACCTTCTGTTAGATAGTCCAAAGCCCTTTACCAATCTGCTTCAGATTGCAAGATCCTTACAACATTTACAGTGCAATACTTTTTCTGCTATTCCTAAACCAGGCAACTAATGGGCTGCAAAGTTCATAAAACTATTTGTTTCATGAAAGACTTAATTTTCACTATCTTTATTATATAGATGTGAAATTAAAGAGCTATATGTTTTCAGGTCTCTCATATATTTCTGATCAGGAAGCAATTTTCAAACTGCATCTTAAAGTAAGTCCATTTTACAACTGTGAGAAAGGAGAGAATGAGAAACAGTAAAAGTAATGTTGCTTAAAAATAAATTATTAAAATTGTCACATGTAACTGAGGTACAAATCAAGACTATCATCATGTCACTATGCACTTTCTCATTATTGAGAGTTTATTAAAAATGCTGTGGTTACGTGCAATGCATCCCTACGTCCGAAGGAGCAACACTATCTTCTCTTCTCTATATTATACTTCAGTGTTATGAACACTTAAAAGTTATTGATGGCCTTCGTGAAGGGTATTAGAGAGATTTATGCCATGCTATTTTAGTTGTCATGATGTAATGTCAATAGTGGAGGCAACATCTGTCCAGGTGGTTTTGATAAGTAACATATGCAGTGTTTCAACATTCTTTCTCCTGGAATTTCACAAAAATCATAAAAAAGGTGTAATCTACAGCTGATGCCAGCATGACTCTTTAGCTTAGAAGTCCTCTGAGCCAGGTATGATGGATAGCAGCTCAGACCAACTGTGTTTTGCCATTGCGCTAAATGGAACCAAATTTTCAGACCATTTGGTTTCTGTCTTCTTGTTGGACCGTAACGTTCATCCCAAAGTCAATCTTGAATACATTTGACATGACTGTGTTTCAAGGATGAGAGTGCTTTGACTTTGATGACCTCACATGCAAAAAAGACTCTGGATTTCAAAGTGGTGAATGTGCTTTTATTCCTTTTGGAATTTTGAATAATATAATAAAATACAAAGTACATTTGATGATAGAATACCATAAAAACATATAAGAAAGAAGACATTTATATATCTAAAAAGAAAACCAAACCAAAACCACAAAAGACAATAGAGAAGTATTGTTAACAAAAGTTTTCTGGTTGCTGCTAAGGGCTTAGCTGGACGACTACAGCTGTTCTTGAGTACCACACCTCTGAGTACTATGCTGCAAGAATTAAGTGGATCTTCTGGAGAGTCTGGAAGCTGAATTAGAGGTCTAAGAAGCATGAGGCATGAGGCAATATTGACATAAAAAGCTAAAGGGGAGAGGTGGGCAACAAAAAGAAGAGAAACCTGAAGGAAGACAAACAACAGGCTTCAAGAATGTCAATAACTTGTGCAGAGAGAAAAAAGGTAATCTAGTCTTCACATCAAGTAGGGATATACTGAACAACAAGGGAATTGAAGAAATACGGGAGACATTCAGGTCAGAAGCTGAAAGCTTACTAAAATTTAACAATAATTTTAAAAAAAGGTAAAAGTTAGTGAACGTGTGGTAGAGGTTCATTGGTGATTAGGAAGTATAGGTATAGTATATATCTATACTTACAAGGCATAGTTAGGCTATAATTGGAAAGTATAACTGATCTCAATATCCAGCAGCAGGTTTTTGAAGTTCCTTCTAATTCTATGGTTCTATTTTTTTAATATGAAACAGTTCAGTGTTCAGCCATGATTCACTCATTGCTGGAATAATTTTGGAAAAGTCCTATGACAAATGCTATCTTTAAATGTGATTTTTTCATTATTTGTCTAAGCAGGCATTTACTTTCGATGTAGAAAAAACTGTTGTATCAACCTTTCGTGTGCCCAGTTTGAGCTCCTCTCCTGATGAAACTAGAATCCTCCTGAGACACTCTGAGGTATCTGCCTCATGTCATTCAGGGGACTGTTCCCTGGTCCTAAGGGGTTGCATCCAGGCTGTATTGCCTTTTGGCACAAGGAAGTGAGCCAGCACAGCAAGGAAGAACTACAAGAGGGAACGTGCAGCGTTCTCTCCCTCTGCAGAGGGAACGTGCGGCATTACCGACAAGGTGCCAACGGAATTAAAGAACAGGCGGCATTGTTCCCAAATTTGGCAGACGCTGTGGATTTTCGCAGCCGTGCGCTCCATGTGAGATGCCCGGGCGCTGGGGGCTGGAGCCGCCCGAGGGGAGCCTGGAAGCGCTGCTGCAGGGAGCGGAGCTGCTGCAGGGAGCGGAGCTGCTGCAGGGAGCGGAGCTGCTGCAGGGAGCGGAGCTGCCGCGGGATGGAGCGAGCTGCCCAAACTGCCAAACTTGGCTGAGACATTTCACACTGTAAATTTAAAACAGAAATGTGAATACGGCAAAAACATAAGCTGTTTCTGGATGTGTCTCAACAAGACACGGCTTCTTGCAGAGTAGCGGAAAAGAGGGAAGAATTCAGTATAAAAAAAGCCAAAATATGCCTCAGCAGTGGCACATGAGGGCAAATTGTTGTAAAGCCTATTGAGCTCTGCTGAGTCCCTGTTATGCTCATCAATATTGCTGAACCGAGTTGCAGCAAAGGAAACCACTTTCCAAGGCTCTCTCAGTTACTATTGCTGGACATCACCTAAATTCCACTTTTAAAACTCAGTTATTTTCCACTCTTTTTTAAAAGAGGAGTCCACCCCTCTGCAGATAAAATGCATATGGAACAAAAACAGGGTAAGAGTAGGTTTCATCCCAACACAGAACACCCGACCTGGAAAACAGAGCTGAACTGCCAAACCCTGTTTGTGAATTGCCTCAGTCTTTAGACTGCAGCTTCTGCTCTGCACCTGGGAGTCAGCGTGTTTTCAGGTAGATATTGCAACAGTAGCTGGGAGAAGCTATGGGCCATTCACACTGGGGACAGTTCCAAACCTGAATAGGTGATAAACAGGACATGTTTAGTCAGGGAGTCATATTCTCAGCAAGAGCAGAAAATTGCTCTCTAAGGTGGAGGAAAACCTTTGGTTTCAGGAAAAAGCTTGCCTGGACATAGTATGATCAGCTAAAAAATTTCAGTAGGTATTTGGAAGGAAATTGTCAAGAACCCTCATGACAAAAAGGTATAGCACTTGTATTTTGTTTTTAAAATACATATTTACACATCGACTATGGCCTTTTTTTTTTGGTACACTAATTTATGCTATTGGGTTATAAAGCTATAAGATAGCAGAACTTGATAATTTAAAACCACTCAAAATCTTAAACACTACTTGTAGTGCTTTTTTTTCAGAATTAATTAGATATTTTTATTTATTTCACAATAGAGTATTAAATACTAACCAAATACTTTTTTTATTAAAACCAAGTTTACTGTGAAATTTTATGACTCTCTTTTCTCATGATTTAGTATCAAATGCTTGAATTTAAGGACTAAGTACTGCCTGATGGTGATAAACCCCTCGATGGAACAATTTATCTGCAAACATTATAAGTCATGGGAATCATTTTTATCGGTTCCATATTTTGTTAAAGCATTTTTGTGAAGAAACCCCAAGTTTTGACTGTTAAATTTCACCTCTCTGTGTGACTGTGTATTAAATTGGGTTCAGAAATTCCAGAAGATGGTGCTGTAGCACTTCAACTGCCTTCCTGCTGAGATTCACGTTCAGGTTTCCAACTCTGATAACATCTTTCCTTTTCACTATGATTCCTCAGAAAACAGGAGCTCTGCTCCCTAAAAGTCACATATTTTCCTCTCCTCCCAAGAAACCCTTGAATTTTCCTGAAGCCAGAAAAATTTAAAATCAAAAGGGACCACAAACACTGTCTGGCTGTATGGATCAACAAAGGTGAATATCAAATAATGGGATGCAACACCAAGCTAATTATTTTAGAACTAGCCCAAATCGGGTTTGAATTTAGTTCTGCTGTTTTGGTTGACTTGGTTCTGAATGTACTGTACCTGAAGTGTTTGCATGAGCTGGTCCCAGTTCAACAGTATTTAAATCCAGATTTTCATTCTAGCTTATCTTTGCTCCTAGAGTATCCTCAGCTGTTAATTAAAAATGTCATCTCTGAAGGTATCCTCGTCTTTCCCCGATAGTCCCTGTTCCAGCAGCTCCCATTGAGCAAATCCACTGCTTACTACAAAAAAGTAATAGGGAAAGGGGAAAAAAAAGCCCCAAAACAACCAAACAAAATATCAGAAAGATTAAAAAGTTAATTGGACTTATTTTTTTAGAAAGGAATTGATTTTTAAAAAATAATTTTTTAAAAGCTCTTTCCTCTCCCCATTGCCAGACTATTGCCTTGATTTATGGCCCTGCAAACCCGGGCAGTACAGCCTGCAAAAGAGATAATGTGGGTCTGACAACTAATTCTATAGTCGTGGCATTGCAGACGTGGAAAGCCTATCAGTGCTGGAAAAGCTCGGTATCTTTTTGCAGCATGCTGCCCTAACTTTTGTCTTGTAAGTGTTGCAGGAAACCAGGAGTCCTGGATACAATCCAGTATCTACATTTCTGTTTGCTTTATGTAGATCACTTGGAGCTGTGTTTTGGGAGTTTTCTTTCTTTTCTTATCTTTTTTTTTTTTCCTTTCCTTTTTTTTTAACCATAATATTTCTGAAATACTGAAACATAAAATGAAATACTTAAGCACAAGGGTCTGGAAATCAGTACTTCCAGATTCCACAACTGGCACTGACTACAACTAAGAGGGACGCTGTATTGTCCACACAAAACACTAGAAAGACATGAAAAATGCAGGGTCTTAAAAAAATCACAATTAAAAATCAAACATTTGTTCACGATTTGTATGGAAAAACTGAGCAAAAAAAACCCCATTCTGTGAGAAAATTTGCATTTTGAAAAAAGAAAAAGAGCTCTTTCTCTGCTTTTGTTTTTGTGGGAGGCTTTCACTATAATCTTTTTCACTGGGTTAGCAGTGGCTTTGTCAGACTCTGCTTGACCTTGAGCAAACCCTTCATCTGCTAGTTACCTAAGTGACTCCCACCTGTGTTAGCAAGGTGTCTATGGAAAGATAATAAAGCTTATCTCAAGAGTTCTTCTGCAGACATGTTTAGGGGAAAGAGGATAGCTTTATTCCCTACAGCTGCATTTGCAACATTTATTCCTTCTGCTTCTTTTGTGTCTCTTCTAATGCAGAAGTGCCTTGAATTTCACGTTTTACCTTCTTATGCGAAGGCAGTAGTTGTTAGCATGTGCAATCAGGAAGCATCAGAGTGCATTTCTGCAGAATAGGAAGAAATCTTTTGCCAGTCATGTTTCCTTTCCTAGAGTCCATCCAGAACTTTTATCAGAGACTGGTTCATACTTGATAAGATGTGTCTATGCATCTCATGTACACTCACAGCAAGACACGTTACCTGAGAAGAAAAGCTGCCTAGTGCTCTCATGCTTTCTAGAGTGTTTGTAAAAGCTGCAAGATGTCCATGAAAAAGCTGGGTGTGTGCATGTAAAAGCCTGTGTGCAGCTCTTTCTGTGAGGGAGTTTTAGGGTGCGGCGGATCACCACTGTAAATCTCTTCCCAACTTCATTCAAAGGAAGGGCAATTCCATTTCAGAGATAAACACTGGAGCCATGGACAACTAAAATAATGCAAGATCTCTGCAGAAGTCTGGGGCTGAGAGAGGGCTTGGGCCAGGACTCCCCTCCATCTGGCAGCTGCAGGCACTGCTGGTGCTGCTGGTCTCGCATTAAAAGCAGGCCAGACTGTAGGACAGACTGCAAAGGGGTGCATTAAGCACAGAAAGGTGCAACTGAAAACTGAACACAAAGTCAGTTTAAGGTAAATTTTATGTGCTAGCTTGTTCGCTTGCTTTGAGAAGATATCTGATTTTTCAAACAAAGAAAACCTGGAAGATCTAATCTGCCTGGCCTATTGCAAAGCCTCTCATTTTATGGAGGCACCTGATTTCAGAATATGGATATGAATTTTTTAATTAGACTGAGAAAATTGAATTAAGACTGGAATTATAAGGGGTTTATGTATGTCATAGTGAAAATCAGTTGTATTATCCTGGAAAAAAACTTAAATCTCTCATTCTTGAAGAACTGGGTCTTTTTAGCAGGTTAAAGAAATATTAAAGAAATAAAGAATATGTTTTAGTGATATAAAAGCATTTTACCAAGTTCTAATAAAACTCCCCATTTTACATAATTCTTTCCTTATGTTGTTTTGTTTGCTTGTTTGTTTTTTGCAGGGGTTTGGGGGTTTTTTTGGTGTGTGTATCATTACTTCTTTATGTTGGATAATTCTTCAGGATATATTTGTGGCTGAAAGTAACATCCATCATTCTGGGGATTTCTTCACCTGACCTTGCATTTTTGTGAACCCATTGCAACCTCTAGAACTATGGACACCAGCATGGGGTGTAGGTAAAATAAGAGTACAAACCATATTCCCCACTTTAGTCAACAGTACAGTACTGAACAGGAGACATTTTGCTCTAAGCATCACTAAGAAATTAATATTTTTGTCACTGACCATACAGTATTCACTCTTAATCAAAACCTTATGTAAATGCTTCCTTATTCACTAAGAAAATCTTGTTCCTAGACACACCCTTTCAAAAATTTGGCCTGGGTGGCTGTGTTTTGGCTTGGGTTTTGATGTGCTGGATAATGTGAAAACAATAAAGCTGTAAGTACTGTAGCTGTTAAGTGATTTAACCAGGAGATTAATCTTGCAGATCACAAAAATTGAAGAACAAAGGAGAAGCTGACATTGAATATGAGTTTGTGAAATTTGTCATTTTTAGTTCAGCAGAGACAACATGCTTTAGCTGAGCTACTCTCCATATTGCAATGCACAAGAGAGTAATTGTCATAGAGATAATAAGCTCTCTTCCCAGCATGGATACTGAATGGTAGAGAAAGTGATAATTTAGCTCCTTTCTCATACAGCTATATCAAGTAAGTCTATCTCTTCCACCTGTCAGCAGAGGTACATTTGTTCCGATCTGTATTCATACATGGTGCTTAAATAGTAAACACTGATTCTTCACTGATTTTTTCCACTTTTCTTCAATCTCAATGAGAGCTCACTTGCCTCTCTAGGAGTAGAATAGGAAAGAAAACTATTCCAATCTGAAAGAGAAATACATGGAGAAAAAGAAAAAGGGACATTTTTTAAAACACACTTTTTTTTCACTATCCCTTCAGGTTGGTGGGTTAAAGAAATTACCTCCTACTCCATGGAGTTCCCCACCTTATGTTCAGGGCTGGAAGTGATGTATCAGTCTGCCTTGCTGTTAGGAGATGCTGTACTGCTAGTATTGCTGTACAATTCTAGGTGGTATCTTTGCATTGCTCTGGTTGGCACTATATGCAAACACCAGCTATTTAAGGTGGAATTCGGCTGCTGCTGAGGAAATTGAGCACTTGGAAGGATTGGCCTTGGTTGTTACTTTGAAATAATATCAGTATTAAACTGAGAAAAAGCAGAAAAACTTGAAACTTTTTTAAGCTAAGTAAAATATCTACTTAGGACTGAATTCCATGTACAGATACTTCATTCCCTACTTTTCATAATCATGAGCATCTACTCTGAGATTTTTAACTGAGCCAAGAAATGAAATGTTGGCTATGACATCCTTGATGCTCACTATCACTACAGCTGACTTCATACAAAACAAGGAGTGACATGCTGAGTATCTGAGAACTGTGGCATACATTACAAAAACTGCCTTTCACCAGAAATGACCCTTAGATAGCTCAATCTTTAGCTTCCTGAATGATAAGTGATGAATTTGTTCTTACCTTCCTCTCTTGCAAAGGAAAGTGTTGGAGCCAAGTTCACCAAAGACAGAGCCTGGTGTTCAGATGCAGCTCGACACTATTCACTGACAAAGGCAAGTTTCACAGTTCTGGTGAATGATGTTCCTTCTGTTATAATTTCAGAGCAATTGGTGTGTTTCTCAGGCAGTAGCACACAGTTTGTGTAGAAGTACATTAAAATGGATAACAATTTTTACTTTACAATTTGAGAGGTGTGTTATGTTGCTAGTTTTGGTAAAAGACCTCTAGGGAGGAGAGTGCTCTAGGGAGAAGGGAGTGCATTGTGCCAAGGAAATTAGAGTAATGCAACAAGCATGAAAATTTGAGGGTTCAGTGTATCATTCTACTGGTTCCTTCTTTGACCTGGATGATTTGCAAACTACTTAATCCAGTGAGCATTTCTTTAACTTTGTATAAACACTGAGCTTCTGAAGACAGGCTGAATGATGTTTGCATTTCTATATTGTTACATCCCAGCAGCTAAAGGATATGCAGTTTTTCCCTCATTTCTCCTATTAGTTTGGCCAGAAAACCTACCCTGAATAGAGAAACTACTTACTAAAGGTTTTTTGAGACTGGAATGTTCTTGGAAAAATACTAAGTTTCTACAAACTGACATTTTTCTAAGAGTAAATACTTTGGTGAAGTGTTCTTGATTAGCTTGACAAATAGTTTCAGATGCTATAACAGTAATTCCTTCTTCTCATCTCCATTAGAGTTGAGGCTAGACCTGGACAATTGGAAGAAAATATGACAAGGTATATAAAACCATGGCTTGTTGGAGTAATACATGTAGGATAGATTCATTATCATATCTCAGAACACAAGAACTAGAATGCAACCAATGGCAGACAAAGGTTTGCAGGAAGAAAGACTGTATCTTTAATTAGAGTAATTGGCATAGTTGGAAAATTGTCACATTTGTATCTGTGGACCATGGGAAGACAAAGAACAGTGAGGGTAAACAGTGAAATTGGCTGTCAGCAGGTTAAAAACAAGCAAGCAAACAAAAAGCTGAAAATAAAAAACAGAAAGAAGTTGTGTATTTCATTCAACAAAAGTCAGTAAATCTAGATTATCAGAAACTAGAGGTGCATAGCCGGGCAGGGAGTACTTTACACATGACCTCCTCTTATTCTTTCCTGAACATCCGTGGCTGCTCACTGTTAGAATCAAGTTACTAAACTGGATAGACCTTTGATCTTACTCAATACAAGGAGAGCCAAAGTCATGTAGATAGACTTCCCTCGAGAGGAAAGGTGTTGGTTTCCTATAGGACAATAAGGGAGAGGGTGGAGGTGTGGTTTTCAATACAGTTCTGATAGCAAAGGCACTAATTTTAGCATATCTATATGACTTTGCAGCTTAATACTGGACATGATAGCAGTGGATTGAACCCTCGTGAGACACTGCCCTTCTGCAGTGCTGCAACATACTGTCTTCAGTGCTGAAGGAAGGTTGTGGCTGCTATTCCTGCTGCTACTCCTGCCTCTTTGGTGTGATACCCTTCCTGTGGGACACACACAGAAAATGATGACCCTGTTGAAGCCTTGATTACCATAAAAGAATAATTTCAATGAGGCTATAAAATCTCCTGCCTTAAGAGGGAAATCACCTGAGCTATACCAGTAAAATAGGGTCACAGACCTTTAAAGATATGCTTGCATCCTGCTTTACTACCATGTCAAGACTATCTCTAAGGTGATTTGCCCCCTCTGAAAACAGAAATTTTAGCCTGTGTTCCCCATTTATGCAGTAATCATCCCACAATTTCACATTTGCAATCAGTCCTATGGGCTAAGTACTTATTTCATTCAGTCATGAAGAGCTGCCCTTCACTCTGGATGTGTCGGAAACTGTTTCTCTCTGGAAAACTGTTTTAATGATGCATTTTGTTCCTGCAGCAGAAAGAAGTAATTAAAGTGCACTGGTGATGGGGTGATACTTATTCCTCTTACCCTAGTTGTGAAATTTTGAAGAAAGTGAAATGTTCTGGCTTCTTGTTAAGTGTAAAAGCTTTTATATGCCTCCAGGGGATGAGAGGCATGTCAGCAGTTGCATTCTGGGATCTGCAGCGCTCAGGTGTCCTGCTTCCCTTTGCTCAAAGGTTATGCTCATCTGCACATTTGCCAAGGGCTGCTGTTTTGCTTTTCCAAGTGTATTCTGGGTAATCTGTAAACAGCATTCAAATACATGGATTATGTGGTAAATACCTCTGTCTGGTACATAAGGTCCAAACCCAAGAAAGGTCAGACAATACAGCATGAGGATGCATAAGCCTTTTTCATTAAACATAGAAAACAACATCTGTTTTTCCTTATTTCAGGTTTACTTTAACTGAAATTGGTCGGTTAACGATTACACAGCAATTTACTATGATTAAGCAGGTGAACCACTACAGCACAAAAAGGCATTCTTTGGAGCCAGTGGAAAATGACACTGTACCCCAAAAGCACTGCCCTGGAGCTGTGGGAAGGCAGGTTCAGAAATGCCATTCTACTAATAAGCTTTCCTCTGGAGATATTTGCTGTCACATGCCTCTAAAATAAACTCAAGAGCGTTTCACAGAAAGTGAAAAGAGCTTCACAGAAAGTGGTGCTGGAGTTCATTTTTGCACTCAGAGCAGCCCACAAAACTCCAGAAAAAGTTACAGAGTTTGAGTTAACACTTTAGAAAACAAACAAATGAAGCATGTTGTGTTTGTGGACAGAAATGTTTCAGTGTGCTCGAGAGCAGAGTGGCCACAGAACATCTAACTCTGAATTTTTGATGATATTTTAGATTTCATTCACATATTGAGAGTGGAAGTGGATTTTAGAAACATACTTTTTACTCATCAACCATTCTTGTTGGAGCTAAGTTTAAACTTCCAGCAAGAAAGGAAGGGCTTTTTATATTTTTATGTGTTTTGCAAATCTGTATGACCATGTTGAGTTATTGGTGGAACTTCCTTTATAACAAAGAGTACATTTTACATAGGTGCTACAAAAAGTAGGCTTTTCCAATTATTACTTCTAAAACAAACTTGCTTGTTACAACTCTGTCATGTTGTGAGGACAGGTTGGAGAATGTAATCACCTTATGAAATTAGCTGTCTTCTGCCTAGATATACGTAGCCCAAGCTGCCTAAAACCCCAAGCTTTAAAAGCCTGTGCTACTGCATTAGATAGACCTCTGTGAAATAAAGTATTAATGGAATGAGCAAGGACAATTAATTCCGTGGGAGTAGACAAAGGTCAAAGGAGAACTTCAGGTTTCTCAAGGCTAGTGCATACTCTCACTTCCTAAATGTTAGTACCTGGGAAGGTCACAGTTTGGACTTTTGTCCCAAATTCCCTTCAGTCTCTGTGCATACAAGCCTCTGCTGTCATGCATTGCTTAACTAATCAGTTTATATATTGCTATGGTTAATTTCTTGTGGGATTCCATTCACATAAGAGCTCTCCAAAAAAAGAGGTCAAAGTCAATGAGGACAGCTGTTGAGTACAAAAGAGAAAATCTTTGTCTGGTTAAAAAAAAAATCAACATATTATCTTGTTAAAATTGGAGAGTTCCTCAGTCTAGATTTTATTATTTCCATTATCTTGTCTTTCTGTAAATACATTAGCCTTGTTACACAACTCAACTATTGGCATTGATAGGAACTTGCAAGTTAGAGATGGAAGACAGATATTAGATAATGTAGCCATCTTCCTGCTGATACAGGACAAGTCATTGAATTATTTATGCTCATTGAAGAAGAGAGACCTAAAGGATTGAACCTGCTGTTTCAAGGGTAATTGACATCAAACAAAATCAGCCACTGTTACTGTACTGTTTTTAAGTTTTAACATCAGTCGTGGATTTTTCAAGAGATATTGGTATAAAAGAACAAAAATAATACAGGTTAATATTGCTTGTATAGGAACAAATAGTATATGGGAGGTCGGGTTCTTTAGAGCTGTGAGTATATGTCTTATCTAAGCAAAGTCAAATAATACTAAGTTTCTGAAAAGTATACAGCAGGGTACATAATTGTTTTATAAATCTTTTCTCAAATAAATGTTTTCTAACTTTAACTCTTAGGCCCCTATTTCTAGTCTTTGTCCAGTGTGTAATGTACAGTTATTTTTCCACAGATTCACTGCACTTATCCATCAGATCAAACTGGATAGACCAGTGTAGTTCTTGTCTGTTGGAGACTATGACCACTGATGAAAGTGAGCTGTACCTCCCTGGTTGCTGGAGTGCACCAAAGCTCACCTTGGGGAACTGGAGTGTCTGGATCAAGGCTGAACACTGCTGCTCAGATTATGCACTAGGTTTCTTCTGTCTTGCTCTTGTGCTGTTTTCACATGGAAACCCTAGAATCAGACGTGGGGGGAGAAGTGTGTCTTCCACCAGCATGATGCCTTAATGCAGTATCAGGACACAGCTGGGGGATGCACTGCTCAAGAACTTAAAAACACCCCAGCTTTGGCAGCTGCAGTAACTAGTTTTCTTAAATTAATAGTTTCAAACTGAAAGCAAAACACCAAGAGGAAAATAATTTTAGAACAGTAAGTCCCCTTCATGCTCCTCCCCAACAAAAGCTCCCATGAACTCAATCACTGGATTGCACAGATCTATTTTGCACACGTGCCACAAAAAGGGTCTATGTAGGAACACCTCGTAAGAAAATCCTGCCTTCCCTCTGGAGAGACTATTTCTATTTGGCCACTAATCCTTGATGGCCCCCTATACCCAGGCTAGTAAAACTCAATATTAATTGCTTTGGAGTCAGGAGTTTGCATCCTCACAAAATATAGACTGCCTACTGCCCCTTCACAGTATATTAGCATTTACTACAGAATCCATATCTTATCTCATACCATATTTTGTACTTTCTGATTGCTTCTCTTATAGCTGCAGTCACGATAATCTGGCATGTTCGCATTATAATTATTGAATAGCCAGGTCACATGAAATATTCCTCTATCATTGCAAAACTGCCCCATCAAACATCACACTGATGTTAAAAAAGTATCCTGAAAAATAATTACCAATTTTTATGTTTCTATATCTCCCAACATAGACTTATTTCCTTCTTTCCTCGCTCTACTCTCTGCTTCCCATTTAACAAGTTATGTAAAAAAGTTTTAGCAATTCATCTGATGGCTGAGTTGCTGTTATTTATAATTATGGAATATTCTTGGGTGTTTGTTTAAAGTGTGCTGGAGAGCTGCTGGTTTTGTTTTTTTCTGGTAGGCGGCTCATTACTTCATAAATCTGTGACTGAATGGGAATTGTGGCTGGGGAGCAACTGTGCTGCTTCATGCATCATGACCAAGTGTGTGTGGGAGTCAGGAACAGCACCTCTCTGGACCAGCTGCTCCATCCATCTGCAGCTGGGTCTAGGTACAGTGATCTACGGTCAAGATCTGCACTGGGAGTTTTTTTATAGCTGTTTTATAGCAGCTGATGTGAACGGCAGTAGAAAAATGAACGATCAACTTCCTAACCATCAGGAACAAACTCAGAAAGAAAAATAAGCATAAAAATTAGCACATTTTTGTTAGTATTATAAAGACACTATTTGAAGTTCAGTTTCTCAGAAGAGCTACTGTAAGCCTACATATTTATTGGTTTGTCACTCAGCTGAAAATTTGCTTTATACCAAAACTTGGCACAAAAATATATTTGAGTGGCAAATGATGTTCATAATTTCAGATGCTTCTATTTTCCCTTAAAACTGAAAAATAACTATTTAAAAGGGAAATGTTTTTTGAAGCTAATCTGGTTTTGCCACTTTTCTAGGGAAAAAGAAGGGTACATGATCAAATGGAATTATTTTTAAAATTGAGGTAGAGTGGAACAACTAAAACTGTATTAGTAAAAGGGCCAAATTTAGTTTGCTATACATTCAGTAGAGTGAAGGACTTTTCTTTATTATCCTAGTTTCAGTAAAATATGATGAGAAATATATTTGAACAGCTCTGACTTTTAATTTTGGATTTAAATAAATCATGAGGGATCTCAGCACATTTTAGATTATATCTGCATCTTTCCTGGAGGAGGCTCTGTACGATGTGTCTCTGCAGCTCCTGCCAGAGGAAGTATTGCCATCACATGTAAGCCTCCTTTGCAATACGTTCACCATGGCATAATGCAAAATGGCACAGAGGGTGGAATTGGTGGCCTTTTGTTAGAGTCCTTTTTAAAATTGGTTCAGTGATTATTTAGACTTCCTTTACAGAAAACAAAAAGAGTGGAGAAAGTGATGTCTGGAAAGAGGATTCTTGGCATCACCTGGATAGAGTTCCCTTCCATGGAGGGAGGAGAGGAACACTATTATATCTTTCAGAGTCTACATTCTCTTTAGAATTGTTCATAAAAATTCCTCAGAAAAGTCGCATCTTGAACACAGCAACTTGCGCCCAATTCTCGATATACTTGTCAAGAAAACAATACCTGAGAGTAAATTTTCTTCAGTTTGTGCTGTTTTCTTTGAAATGACATATGCTGAACAGAGTATTTCAGAGTACAATTGCTGTTCTCAGCCTGTCTTTAAGAAAAGAATTCCCTCCCATGAACAATAGTCATGTAATTGCCAAGTTCTGATGTGTCCATTCTCTGTTGTTCATGGTGTTAAAGGAGAATTAAAATTCTCACAGCATTGGCAATCCCCACATTCTCACAGTGTGCTCCTTACACACTGGGTTTGGGTTGGAGGGCACCTTAATGATCATCTTGTTCCAACACCCTGCCATTGGCAGGGATATCCTCCACTAGACCAGGTTGCTCAAAGTCCCATCCCACCTGGCTTAAAACACTGCTGGGGTTGAGGAATCCACAGCTTCTCTTGGAAACCTGTTCCAGTACCTCAGTACTCTCACAGTAAAGAATTTCTTACTAATATCTACTCTAAACCTACTCTCTTTCATTTTGAAGCAGTTCCCCCTTGTCCTTTTGCTACAGTTTCTGATGAAGCACAGGATCTAGCACAAGTCATGGAATGTCCTTTCTAAAATACTGACAACATATTACAATTTCTGAACCTGTAGAAGTGCTTACTCCATTGTTCATTCCTCTGCTCTTGTTTCGGAACACAAAGTCATGCTAGGAGGGCTGGTCAAGCACCAGAGATATTTTGTTCACAAAGCAAATAATTTCAAAACTCCTATTTACTTCTTGGACAGGCTTTTCCCTGAATGTGACTGCAGAAAAGTAATCATAGAATCATAGACTGGCTTGGGTTAGAAGGAAACTTTGAACATCATCTTGTTCCAACCCCACGGCCACGGGCTGGGACACTTTTCACTAGACCAGGTTGCTCAGAGCCCTGCCCAACATGGCCTTGAACACCTCCAGGGATGAGGCATCCCTGGGCGACCTGTTCCAATGCCTCACCATCCTCACAGTAAAGAATCTTTTCCTAGTATCTAATCTAAGCCTACTCTCTTTCAGTTTGAACCCCTTTCCCCGTTGAACTGTCACTACATGCTCTTGTAAATAGTCTTGCCCAATCTTTCCTGTAAGTTCCATTTGGGTACTTGTATATTTGATATAATGGACACAGATTGATCAGAATCAGGAGTAAGATGGAGATAGCAAAGAAAGAAATATCCCAGAGAAGTCTTTCAGGCTCTGTCAGAGTCTGAGTTACCTGAGCATTTCGCAAGAATCTGATTTGTGCCTGTCTTTCAGTGTCTAAATTTAGCTGAAACTATGGTGCCCTTTAAGGGCATCTTAACATTATGTTAAGTCTTATACTGTTTATGTCTGTCATATTTTGTCAAAAAAAAATTTAAACCAAAGTACAACTCTGTTCTCTTCCAGAAAAAAAAAAAAAATCAAATTGCAGTTACATAATTTAGAAATAAATTATTACATTTCATACTGAGTATTTTGCATACGTCTAATGAAGCATTGCAGTAACCAATGGAATGGAACAAAATATTCATAAAAGCTCACTAAAGGCTCAGTGCATCATGGCTGAAGATAGGCAACCTCCATAGTACACAGTACCTGGGGAAGATGGTTATTCTGTGAATGTTCATAGGTTAGGGTTGAGAATTCAGGCCAGATCGTGAACTGCTCTGTGCAGAGCTGAAGCCTTTCGCACCAGCTGAGCCCTTTCTGTTCAGAGTGTTTTAATCCTTGGATAATGGTGATGTGACTTCTAAAACTATAAAGAAGATGTGGGGAAAGAACAGGGTGTAGTCACCACTTAATCATAGCCTCTCTCAGGCACTGATAAGAAAATGTAGAATTAAACTTATATCTCAAAATTCAGGACAATCATTTCAACATAAAAGTAAGAGGAGAGCATCCATGAGATATGAAAGAGTCTAATCTAAAAAAAAAACCCCTCAGCTGCTCTTTCACGGCCATGCACAGCTTAGAGCTAAAGAATTAGAAAATGCTACTGTATATTCGATGGGAAAACAGGTCTCTTTAGTGTTTTCCAGTCAGCAGTGACAGTCTGTCTTCCCTGAGCTTGGTGCAGAGGGTCAATTTGAATCCTCTGAAGTGCCAAGAGCTCCATCTGCTCTTCCATCTGAAATGGGAATATTTTTGCTCTTTTTTTTTTAATCTTGATTTGGTCTTTCAGTGTTTGTGTTAGAACACACAGCCCAGATGCCAATAATGAGAAAAATATATTAAGTGATAAGGGAGAAAACAGAGAAATTAAAACGAACGAGGAAGGAAAATTGTAAGTGGAAAATGGGAGCTGATTGCAATATCCAGCCCAGGTGTGGCTGTGAATTAAAGTGCTTTCCTGAGAGATTCCAGAAGATATATCCCATAATCCTACACATCTGGGAAAGTGTTGGTCAAGACAGTCCTGGAAGTTGTGCCAAAAACACCTTAAAGATATTCCACACAAAGATCCAGCTTGCTATATACTCCAGCTGCTGTTTATTAGAGATGCTCATATTTTATGTATGCTAGCACACAGGAATGCTGTTACAGAGAAGATTGTATATATGGATTTAAATCCATTGATTGTATATTTCACTTAGACTTTATTGAAGCATTTTCTATATTCAATCACAGAACTACATTTTCTTCAGTTGAAACAGAAACGTTTGTATATACCTACATACACAGACATACAAAGGAATGCTTTAATTTTTCTTAAAAAACAATTTTAAACTTCAGTGTTTCTCCTCAGGAAAAAAAAAATTACACAGGGATATTTTACTTCTGTGTTTGATTTACTGTCACAGACACCTTGAGTTTTTCTAAATCAAATGATTTTGAAAAGTCGCTATTGTGAGGTTGAAAAATTAACCCTGGCAATTGTGCTAATGTCTGAATCAGTCTCCAGTGCAGTAGAGTTATCTGACAATTTTTTTCCATATAAGACCATGACCAAAAGACATCAGAGTTAAACAAAGTTCTTCTTATTTTTTGTTGGGAAGAACTCTTAGCAATACAGCAGCAGATAAATATCATTTAATACTTGTGAAAATGTTATTTCTCTTCCTTCCTTCCTTCCTTCCTTCCTTCCTTCCTTCCTTCCTTCCTTCCTTCCTTCCTTCCTTCTTCCTTCCTTCCCTCCTTCCCTCCTTCCCTCCTTCCCTCTCACCCTCCCTCCCTCCCTTTCTTTTCCTATCCCCCTTACCATTTTCTTGTCTTTCAACTTAGCAGGTGCTGAAAAGTCTTAGATGCTGGTGGTTTTAAGACAATGCATACTATGAAATGGATTCTCCAATACCTTTGAGCTATTAACAATCTTGCTTTCAACACCAGGTGTCACTGCAGTGATAGAAAATCTCAAAATATTTCCTAGAACTGGTGAACAAAGTAGGATCTGCTATTTTATATAAGAAAATAAGTCTAGATATAGGGTGGCAATGGCACAAAAATGAAGTAGCTGGTATAACATTGAAAGCAAAGTTGCAGGTGATAAAACTTTCACCATAATATACCATTGATAGAATACTCTAGAACTAAATTAACCCACTTCTATAATTGTCCAGAGTGTTACAAAGCTCCTTTTAAACAGCATCAATTATTAAGTGGTATAAGCTCATGTAGGTAAGTTCATCAAACTAAAAAAAAATCTATTCTTTACTGAAACCAAAATTGCTGTGAAATAAGAACAATTCCACTGAATTTACCAATGTTTTAGTGATACCAGTTGAATTCTGCAGTAGATATCAAATACATTCTGAATAGCTTTGAAAGCAGTATTTCACAGCGGTGTTTCACAGAGATTGCTTTAGCATGTTGGAGACGTTTCAGTGAATTTTAACAACACTAATCCATTACATTTTGCATTGAATTTATTTGCTATTTTTATCACTTTTATGGTGTTCTGAATCTTTAAAGATGGGAATACTATTCAGAAATATTTTTCACTGAAAATACTTTCTATTTTTAGGCCGGTTCTAGAAATAACAACAAAAAGTTCCACAGAACAAACAGTTGTGCATTTTTTCTGTTTTCTCTGTTTTGGTATTTCTGATGCCTGAGGGGAATTAAGAATGGCATAAAATAATTTTGTCTAAAATGATTGCTGAAGTAAGGTTGCACTTTCTGTTTAAAAACATAATAAGTGTAAGATAAGAAGTAAGAAATAAAAATATGTCTTTCAATAATAAAGCTGAAGGAAAACATAAAAATATGAAAAAAATAAATTAAAGGGAATTGAACACTAGTGAAGTAGAAATGAGCCTTGAAAAGGAAGATTGAAAGGTGGTGGTTTAAATTTTGGGGGTTTTTTTCACTACCTGATTATACTGTAATTAGCAATAAATTAGATTAATTGTCTCACAGAAGAGTTTGTTTTGTCCACCGCAATAATAGATAAGTCGTCTGCCTGACTTTATCTCAACCCACAAACTTTCTCATCCTATTTTTGTTCCTATTCTGCTAAGGAAGGGGAGTGAGGGAGAGACTTGGTGGGTGTTTGTCCCTTAGCCAAGGAAAATCTACCGCGTGTCCAAAGGTTCACTATTATCACTGGTCTATTGCTTTTGCTAAAGTGCTACAGAACCTTGTTCCTTCCTTCCTTCCTCAATATATATTTTTTTATTGTAATTATAGAGAGAAAGCTACCTTCAATAAAAAGATCTACCACCATCCCAATGCCTTAACAAAACATGGTCATGGTGCTGAAACTGGCAATATGCCAGCATAATTTGATTATCTGTTCTTTGGGATTTTTTTTCATGATAGGAAAACTCTAGGATGTTTACCTCACAATAAATGCAATATATTAGAAAGTTAACAATAGTTGAATGACATATCCATTAAAGCAATCTGAAAACTTTTAAAATCATTCTGCTAATAGTCCTGAAGGTCACCCAATGAAACATAGTTCAGGAAATATAATGTGACAGTTTGTACCATGGTCTTGAATCTCTTCTCTTCAATCACTATTTTCACTCTTCTGTTTTCACAAAAGGGCTGTGAAGTTGAATTCACAAAGAATCTTTGATTCTCTGGGCATGAAACCCTGTGATTTTTTTATATCACGCAGCACAAAAGATGCACACTCAATGCTACTATATGACAATATCTGTAAAGCAAATTGATGCAAATGCAAATACCTTTTTGTGCATTTTAAAATGATGGAACTTCTAGCCATAGGCTACAAGTTAAGAGACTAAAGGTATGAATAAGTACCTAAAGAGATAAATTCATTCTGATAACGGTCAGGAGATAAAATGTCTGAAATATAAAATCTGACTTGAGAATTTTGTATTCTGAATATTATGCCTGTGTTCATAAATAGTTCAATCCATGCCTTGGTGTCTTATACTTTCTATATGTCCATGAACAACAGCTCCAGAAGGAAACAGAACCACCTGAGCTGGACTTCAGCTCCTTCTCAGTGTCTAACTCTTGATCCACTGTAAACAGAAGTGTTCCTACCTACCAATCTACAGAATGCCTGGTGGAAATTTTGTGAAAGTGGAAACCATAAAACCAGAAATAAAGCATGAATCTATGAGCAAATGCAGTGTCTTGCTAAGTTGCACTGTTTAGCCCAGTCACCCTAAATTTTACTGTGTGTACTTTTCAGCTGAGTTGGAGCATAGCCAGTTTATTTAGCTTAAACCAAAATAAGCAAGCAAATTTTGCCTTATAAGGGGTCAGGGTAAGAATGCACACCACAACAGTGTCATGACTCAGGGGATGTGCCATATCTACCATAGCTGCGTGAAGCTGAGCAGAATGACTTGGTACCTGCCCTAGAGCAGGCAAGGTATTCATTGGTTAGTTGGCGGGGTATTGCTCTATCAAGACCTATCCTGTTCAGTGTTTTCACTTTAAAGCCCCAATAAAGCAGGACTCAGAGAAGTACTTAAGTGGTCAATTACACCTTGAATCTCTCAGTTGTACAGCTTTTCGTACGGCAGGAGCATAAAGTGCTGTTATCTAGGTAATCACCTAAACACCAGGACCCATCAGGAGTCTGGATCTCAAAAACTTCAGTGTTTGCCAGAGGCAAGACCAAGTCTTGATTTGCTGTTTCTGTGCTCTTATTTTAGGTGCAAATACATTCTTCTTTAATGTGCTATGGTTGTCACATATGTTTCTTTCTAATTTTGTAATAAGTTTTACTGATAAATTACAGAAACTTTTCCATCTCTTCTGTGTGTACTTTCTTCAGTTAATATTTCATCAGGCTATAGTCAGAAAGTAAAGGAATTTCAGATTTTCACAGAGATGGTAGCTAAATCAAACTAACATTGTGTTCTTATTTAATACTTTGAATATTTATGCAAGTTGGAGACAGATTTTTCTCTTCTACATTGTGTATAATAAGAAGTAAAAAATTATTTTTCATCTTGACATGTCAGATTCCTGAACCCACCATCCTTCTTCTGTCTTAAAATGTTTGGAAATTTGGAAACCTCTGAGTCAAAAAATACTTGTCAAAAAGTGTATTTTCCCACAGAACATGAACAAAAAAAAAAAGGTGTTTCTCTTTCCAGAAAAAGCTCTGTGAGCTTAAGGTACCTCAGAAGCTCTTTTTTTTCTTTTTTTTTAATAAACATATATACAACACTCCTGTCAAGCAAGGAAATACTATAATCCACATTTCACAGAAAATATATGAAGGTAAAAGGAGGTGAACCTAATGAATTTTCCTGACTTTGGAAAAATGACACACAACAAATCTTTGAGACATGCTCATTTGCTAATAAAAATGTTTACAAATTATGCAAAGGTCTGCCTTTGGAAAGTTTCCTAGTATCCCACCTGATATATCTTCTCAGAATGAATGTGAAGCCATATATTTAAGACTGGCAACACTATGATTTTGCTGGCTGAGCTTGTGCCCTCTTTCCTAAATTAAAGACACTGTTTAGGAACATGAAAATTTTTCCTAGAAAATTGTGTCTATACTAGCAGTTTGTATTGCCATAGTTCTGACAATCACGCTTTGTCACAACACCTACCTAACTATGCCAAGCCAGAATTTATTGTGCAGACCTGGCCTCTGTGCCAATGTCTAGACCTGATACACCACAGTATGGCCAGGGATATGTTTGACTGAATTCCTGATCCAGAGTAATTTCTGCAGTGGGCTAAGAGCATATCAAATTGAGAACACTGCTGTGTACCTCTGTTGGAATTTTGGCCTTGTGAATGCATTAATTTAGACACATGGAGGATCCATTAGGCTGTATTCCAGGCAAACGTTGGTGGATTTATTTGGTTTTGGGTTTTTTTTCTGCGGCACGATCTTGACAACTCTTTGAGAGACCAAGAGCTACGCAGGCTTTCAGCATGGCTCAACAGATGTTCAATTCTGTGCCGTTTGCCCATGCCCGCAGAAGATAAGCTTTCCCTATGGGAATGCATAATAATAATTTCAATAAAGGATATATAATTTCATTATCTAGGTATCTTGCATAAAGGTAGAAGTCCCATTTAAACTCTCTAGGGTTTTCTTTTATACCCGGATATCTACCTGGTGTGGCTGTCTAGAGGATAAACTTGCAAGATACTTTTGCCAAAGGAGAAATATTTTTGAAGGTTGAACAAAGATGCTGGATAAGCCTCGAGGATGAAATGTGATTTTGAAATAATCTGAAGGTCTTCTGCCATTTCAGTGACCAGAACTGTTTTATGACACTATCTTATCACTGAAGAAAGAACATCAGAAACAAAGCAAACCTAGATACACAAAACAAAATTCTTAGAAAGTAAATCTAGAAACACACAACAACATGTCTGGTTAGGCATTATCAGAATCAGTTGGCTTGAAATAATTGGGATAATTTGTAAAACTAGTCTTTAGTTTGATACGGTTTTATTGCTTCAAACTTTCTGAAGAAATCACTTCTGGAGAGGACTGAAACATTATGCTGCCTATCTGAAGTATGCTCTCTGTAAGAAATTTTTTTCATATCCACTTCAAACCCCTTGTATTCAGCTAGAATCTTAGCAATGGGTATATATAAAAGATTGACATCAGCTACATATAGATGTATGTGCAACAAAACTTATTTGTCACTAAAATATGCATATTGTTTTTTGAAATATTTATCTTAAATATTTGCCTTTTGATGATTGCTATATAAAGGTGCAAAAGCATTCACAACAGACTGCTCTGTCATTAGAAATTCAAATTCTACCATTACTTTTCTCCATGTAATTTTTATCATGAATGAAAGAGTTTTGGCATGGGTCACCAAGAAAAATTATTTGAATTAATTCTCAGAAACAGTTGTGTTCACAGATTATGCCCTTACAGCTAAAAAAAATTGAGTCAGGAACAGACTCTTAGTACTGGAATCACTCATTTTGCAGGGCCTTGTAAAGAATAAGTTGGTTTAGAGAAGCAAAAAGTTGTTACAACCTATTCCATCATTCCTTCTCTCTACTTAAGTCTCACCAGCCTAAAAAACTGAAATGATAAGAATTCTCTCTGGAAATCACAGTTCATGGCACAAAGAAATATGCAGCACTTTTCCAGGTATTCTCACTGCAATGTAACACTAGTCCTTACTCTAATAAGGAAATAACTACAGCTATTTTAAATATTGGTCCTAGTGTTCACTGACATGTGGTGTGTTTTTTTAGCCATTATTCATTTAAATATTGCTTCTTTTTTCCTGTCTTAGCTGACCTTAGGCATAGGGAAATAAGACAGTTATGTAGGACAACAGACTGCAAAATGCTGGGGTCCTGCTGCTTGTTTTTCTTTGGAAAGCCACGATAGCAACACCTCCAGCAGCTGCACCACTTCACACAGTAACCTCTGCCAACTAACCCAGGAATTTCAGAATTCATTCTCCTTCTGAATTGTTTAATATATTTTATTTTTCCCATAGCAGAATGGGGGACTGCTACATTCCTTCTTACCCTTCAGGTAGCAAATTTCATTTTGACTACCTTCTTAACCTTCTAACCTAAACCCAAACATAAATGGCACTTACTAGATTTCAGTTCAAATTCAGAAAATTGATTTTGCAAGCCAGTGGTCTTAGTTTTCTTATCTATTTTGTTTTCCTTTGATTTAATCTGAGGGTTGCTGCAAAAGCGCAGTGATAAACAGGGCAAAAAAAAAAAATGTAACTCATGTACTGCCCAGGAGTATTGAGAGGAATCACTCCTAAGAGGAATAGCTCAGATAGAGAAGGGAGAGATTTTTGGTCAGCAGTATTTCACGCTCTTTGCTCATCTAAACTACCAAGAGAATTATGTTTTATAAGAGCAATAAAACAAATGGAATGGTGAAAGATGAGGCAAATTATATGGTTAATGTATATTGTTTAGCCTTTTATAAATGCTGTAAATATCAAGAGATATTACATCAGCCGTAGTATACTAGTTAAAATATCTTTTTTTACTATGCTTGATTCTAATGCAGTTAGAACATATTGTCTGTAACTTATTATTAAGTTTTCATATTCGTTAAATGTCTGTCATGTTAGCAAGAATCCTACATGTAAGGCTTAGGTACAGACCATATTTTCCCATTATTTATACTGCAAACTCAGTCCTAATACTGATAAAATAGAAATTGGAAGTGCATAAAACTTGGGATAGTGCATTCTCTTCATCTTCTTTCTCCTTATAATTCTGTTATATGCATACTGCTTGTTGGTTTCAGTTGTCAGAAGCTTATAAATAATGAGGACAAGGTTGTAGTTCATTTTACCAGAAGTGTGGAAAACTGCTCCTGGAGCAGCTCATCAGGCAGATGAGTGTTCAAATTTCCTAGGAGGACAGCACCTAGAAGCAGTGGCTGGGGAGTTATTATCTTGCCTATCAATCACTCTTCTGATCCACCTTTGATCTATCACCCCCGGTACCAAGTACTGTGCACATCTCTCACCATCCCATCCCGGAATCACGGAATGGGTCAGGTTGGAATGGACCACTGGAGGTCACCTCGTCCAACCTCCCTGCCAAAGCAGAGTTGCCTGGTGCATGTTACTCAGGATTGTATCCAGGTGTTTTTTTAATATCTCCAGGGTAGAAGGTTCCACCACCTCTCTGGGCAGCCAGTTCCAGTGCTCAGCCAACCTCATAGTAAAGAAGTTCTTCCTCATTTTCAGGCAGAATTTCCTGTGTATCAGTTTCATTGAATCATAGATCATTAGGGTTGGAAAAGACCTCCAAAATCATCAAGTCCAACTTTTGATTGAACAAACCCATGCCAACTAAACCACAGGATTAAGTGCCCTGTCCAGTTGTTTCTTGAACTACTTCTGGGGATAGTCACTCCACCACCTCCCTGGGTAGCCCATTCCAATGCTTAACCAACCTTTCAATTAAAAAGTTCTTCCTGATGCCCAGCCTGAACCTCCCTTGGCACAACCTGGGGCTATATCCCCTTGTCCTGTCACTGGTTGCCTCTTCCTGTCCATTGTCTCTTGTCCTATTGCTTGGCACCATCATCTGGTTCCATTCTCTTGACACCCTGCCTTCAGGTAATTATTGATAAGGTCCCCTCTCAGTTTTCTCCAGGCTGAACAGGCCCAGCTCCCTCAGCCTTTTCTTGTAAGGGAGATGCTCCAATTCCTTAATTATCCTTGTAGCCCTTCACTGGACCCGCTCCAGGAGCTCCATGTCTCTCTTGTCCTGAGGAGCCCAGAACTGGACACAGCACTCCAGATGTGGCCTCACCAGGGCTGAGAAGAGGGGCAGGATCACCTCCTGCCATCTGCTGGCAATGCTCTTCCTAGTGCATCCCAGGACACCACTGGGCTTGGTCACAAGGGCACTGCTGGCTCATGGACAATTTGCATCCACCAGGACCCTCAGGTCCTTCTCTGCAGAGCTGCTTCCCAGCAGGCCAGCCACCAGTCTGTACTGGTGCCTGGGGTTATTCTTCCCCAGCTGCAGGACCCTGCACTTGCCTTTGTTGAACTTCAAAATTTTCTCTCTGCTCATCCCTCCAACCTGTCAAGGTCCCTCTGAAGGGCAGCACAGCCCTCTGGGGTATCAGCCACACAGGTGATACCCCAGAATAAAAATGGAGGCTTCCTTGGTTCCAAGTGCAGCTGCCAGCATCAGGGCAAGGGAACTTCATTTTACAAAAACTGAAGAAGAAACAGCCCATTGAATCTGAACATTAATTGTTTCTGGAGACTGTAACTGCACATACAATGATCATTAAATAAATCCAGACACCAAATGAATGCTTATATTGTTACAGTAGATTCTTCATAGAAATGAACCCTTCAGTATCTCAGATGGCACTATATAGCATTTTCTAAGGACCTGATGCTTTGTTAGTAGATAGAATTGGTCAGAAATTTTCTGCTGAAGCAAGGTTTGCTGAAAAATTCCAGTTAGTTGAGTGTGAAATATTTCACTCTAAACAGCTTGGGCTTGTTAAAATTTTGCCAAATCCAAGGCAAGATTCCAACAGAAACTGTGTTTCTGGCAGGCCTACCCAAGTCCTGAGAACTCTGTAAGCTACAGTATGGCCAGCCTAAAGGCAGGAGTCCCAAATGGGTCTGCGTCATGGCTAGGGATGCTCGAAAACTTCAAGGCCCCCCAGTAGAAGTGAGCCTGGATACGCTCCAGACAGAGATGAGCCTGGATTTGTCCCAGCTGGGGAACTCCTTAAAGCTACTAGAATTAGTAACAGGATGTGGAGAGTCTATAAGTTTGAAACTTAGCAAATTTCCACTATGGATTATAACAAAAATAAAGGTAAGATTCCTCCTTTACAGATACTCTTATTGATAGGTGTGTTATAAAAAACGAGGAGCACACACTTTGACCTTACCAGTCAAATCTTCATTAGTCTTTACTGAGGAGAGGACTAGGCTCTAAACACTATAAAACTAAATCAACATGGTTCAAAACATGGCCCATGGGTCACATCTGGTGGAGAAATTTCTTCCATCTGACCCAATCACTGGTCCCAAGGGTGGAGGGGGCGTGGGTGTTTAGACAGCTGATACAGATATATCAGCCAAACAACTTCTGACCCTGCACACAGTCCTGTGCAGCTGTGGACCCTCTAAGTTCTCTTGAGGTGTGGGAGTGAGGCTGGAGACAGTGCAATCCCTGAGGAACAGTGTGATCTCCATGGTTGCTCTTGGATCATTCTGCTCTCAGCCCTTGGTAAAGCTTTTCATGGATGCCTTCAGTTCAGAATGATGTGCTGTTGCTCACCTTCCTACCTGATGAGGTTCCTGTCCAGGAGCTGAAAGTAAGGTTCTCTAAAAATCACTAGGGTTTACCATATTTTGAAGTAAAATTGCGAGTGTCAGATTGTTTCCATTAGACATCGTAGGTTACTGAACTCGTTTATGAATTATCCCAGTGTTGCTTTCAAATGTTCAAATCTCTTTCCAACTAGATGACTTAAAAGTTTGTAACTAAAACCTTAGCTGGACAAGTTTCATATGGCGTTTGGATCATAAATACTATTATTGTTAGTATTAGTCTCAGTTAAAACAATTGTATTAAAAATCCTCTGCAGTAACACATTGGATGGATACACACTGATTTTATTGACAGTTATTCCCCTGCCTTGCAGGCAGGTACAATTCTTTACTTCATCCCTGTGTTGTCACTGTTTGTGGAGTATGGAACAGGCCTGCTTGTAATTCATTTAAAGGATTCATCATTGTTTAGAGCAGCTCAGTGAGTTTGGTGGGGATGGAGGCAGTTTTGGTGGTGGACTAAGATGCTTCTCTCTGGAACTGCAGCTCTTTATCCTGGATGGAGAGCGGAATAGGTCTGAAGGAATTGCACCACCCCATAGGCTTGAAGCAGCCCTTAATAGTTTTATTTCCTAGATATGCAGTTGGACATGGTCCCAGAATTTGTTGAAGTCTTGTGAGATGGCAGGAGGTGACAGGTGATCTCAGCAGAAACAAAACCATTGGTCCTTTGATATGGACCAGGCTCAAAAGGAAAAGCTGGAAAAGGGAGGGTTAAGTGGATACTGGAACTGAGGCACATGGAGAGGAGGGACGGGACAATGCATAGAGCTTGAAGAAGGGAGTACTGAGGGGATATTGCTGAGGTAGAAAGTGTAAAAGCAGAAGAGATCTTCAGGGGATTGTTTGGATTCTTGATTATGGAGTACAATAAAGAATACTACTCCTAAAATGAGATCTACCAATAGTCAGCAGGACCCTGCTAGCAATAATTTTCCATTGATCATAATGGCAACAAAAGTGGAAATATTCATTGTGTATTCACTGGGCTACTGTGAGAGCATGTTTCTCTTTTCTCTTTAAAGGAACAGGAAACCACAAATATTACCCTTTCAGCCACACCACTTGGTAAGAGCAAGGTCAGAGCAGCTAAACCTCAACAGACCTCTGAAGGAATTGTTTATATATTAAGTTTACAGAATAGGAAATATCAGCCTTTTTCTTGTTGGCATATCCACAATTGCTTGTCCACCCACACAGGGACTGTGCATATTCTGACTCCTACACATTAATTTTTATTTCCACGATTCCTTCATGTGTTTTTTTCTAAATTTTATTCTGCAACACATTTTTATTTGGCTTGTTTTTTGTTTTGGTTTGGTTTTGGTGTTTTGTTTGGTGGGTTTTTGAATTCCTTTTTTTTTTTTTAAGAACTGGTCTAGGCCAAGCCCAGTGCTTCTTAGAAGGGTTCCTTTGGTGAGATGTATCTCATAGTAGCTATTGTGCATTCTTCATCATTCCTTCAGAGGAAATGTCCTGTGGTTACTAGCTGCCTCCCAGAAATGTGAGTCTTGTTCTTTTCCTCCACTACCCAGAAATTGCAAAGCAAAATTTCCAAGACATTGAGAAAAGGATTTCCTTATGTAACAGAAGAGTTTATGCAATTAAATAGAAAGGATTTGGAAGTCAACACCAGGAATCATTTAGTTATCTAAAACCCAGCTAATATATATTATTTTTTCAATGTGTTACTAGATTGGATATTGAACACCTATTTGCTTGCTTAAATAGGGAATATTTTAGGTAAAATAAGTGCCCAATTCCAGCAGGGAATTATTTCTGGCAGATCATGGTCTCATGGTCTGAAACTGCTAGCCTGAAGCTATATTAATACATGAATGGCAGCACTTGAATGTATTCAGCCCAGGATCATGGTTAAGTCAGTTTGAAAAGAGACTCAGGATGTTTGTAAGATGGTTGCTTTCTCTCAGAAACATCACAGATTTTGATTCTTCTTTGATTCTGCAAGTACCTGAGCTGGTTTTTCGGTATACAAAGTGTCAAGTGCAGCTGAAGGATGAGAATCAACTGGCACAACCTGCAACGTGGTACATACAAAGCTTTTAACTCTGAAGGTGTCCAAATACTGAAACAGGAACTTGGAGAAGCTGAGGAGTCTTTGTCCTCAGAGATACTTAAAACCTGCCTGGGTAAGGCCCTGAGTTGTTAGACCTTTGAGCATGTGGTTAAACTAGAAAACCCTGGACATTCCTTCCATCCTTCTTAGTTCTGCAATTCTGAGACTTCTTATAGAAATTTCCTCCTCTCCATCAGACTATGTATTTATACTGTAATTAAAGATGCATAGATAAAAATAATGTAATGTGAAGAACAATGTTGCCAAATCGTAAGACGTCAGTGAGCAGCACCTCATCAGGAGTAGAAAATATGACTAAGAAGTGCTTACACTGACTAAGTGACAAGGGAAAAAAGTAGTCCATTATCTTTCACACTCTGTCATTCAAGAATGTGACCAATCATCCCTGTTAGCACCTGTCTGTTTGAGGAAGTGTGTGTTCTTCAGTATAGTGAGGAAAATGTTTCCATTACAATTAAGCAAACAAAAACATGAAGGAGAGAAAATCACTTTTTCATAAAGTCAGTAGAACCACTAAATCATTTTGGATGTAAAACAGAAATGCAAAAAGATAAAGTCATAGTAGAGAAGTTAAACTCTTTTGTTTTATCCATTCACCAGAGAGGGTGATGATGAAATATTTACCATAGGGATGCTTCCTCATGACAAAGGTGGGATTCTTCAGAAAACAAGGTGTCAAAGACAGAAGTTAGAACAAGTTTATAGTTTAAATATCAGTACGTCATCGAGAGGTCTTCAGGAATTTAGGAGCACTGCATGAGATGTTATACTGGAGGGAGCATTTTCCTCCTATACTAGGAATCAGAAGGTACTTTACTTCTGCTACAAGATGTGTTGGAATGCAGATTTTTTTTTTTCCTATGGCCAGTTAAATGATCCAGAAAAAAAGAAAAATAGCTCAAAATCAGAGCATGAGACATTTGTGATATGACCAGGCTTTAGTCAGTACTTTTGTGAACAATTCTGCTGAAAAAAACTGAGGTTTCTAATGACAATTCTATTCACAGAGCTGTACGGTACACCATTATACCATGGATATTTTCATGGCAGAACAATGTTGAAGTTCTACATCAAAAATCATCAAATTAAAACTTTAATATTTGGATTTTGTTTGGAATGGCTTAGTGATAAAAATCAACAGAAGGCAAATATTTCATTTTTAGCATGAAAGTTGCTGTTTGAATAAGGAAGGATATTTACTACTTCATATATAAACTGTATGTGATATTAAACACAAATCTAGCACACCAAACAAGTTCCATTCTCTTTCAATGTTTGCTCATAAGATTTCCTTAAATTAATCTCAAAGAGAGCAGAGAACCGACCTTTAATTGCCAGTGAATTTCATATATTTAGTACATTTATGCAAAGAACTATGTGATGGAGAGAAGAGGGAGAAGCCGTAATGGTTACATAAATCTTAGATGAAGCAGCATTCTCGAAGCCAGTGTCTCTTCACTGACTTAGAAGAGCAGGGAGCTGTCTTCAGTGTGAACCCTTCCATGGCTGAGCTGGGAGTGTGAAAGGACGGCGCAGCCACGCAGCACTGCACAACATGCTGAAAGCCTGTGGGAATACACTGTTAACTTCTGGAGTCTGTAGTGCCGAGAAAGTGATGTGATGTGAATCAGAAGGAACTGAAGAGCCATGAGACATAGAAACACTGCTTATGATGAGAAATTAAGGGGATCAGTCTACTGAACCCGCTCAAGAGGAGCTTCAGAAATTACTTGATTTCACTGTCTAAGTGTGCCCCATGCAGAAAGCAGTTACAGACGTCTCTGTTGTTAACAGAAAGATGTGTAACAGTGTGCTGGGTGTCATCTGAAATTCAGACTTAAGTTTTACATTTTGAAATCCATGATATCTACTGGCTTCAAAGAAGTTAATTTTCCATTATCAGAAAGTTTTAAATCAAAATGTGTTACCTTTCTAATATATATAGTATTGATCAAGCAGAAGATATTGGCCCAAAACAGAAATTATTTCATTAAATTTGGTAAATTTCTCTCTCTGGCCAGTGCAGTTTATTCTCCCAGCTTTACCATATCTGCTTGTCAGACCTGCCTCCACCTCAGCCAGCACCTTTCCACCCTCTGCCCAGATTCCAGTCCATCATCTCCTAGAACCCCTGGCTGGTCAGTTCACAGCTTTCATTCCTTGTTACAGTCTAGCCAGCTTTCATGGTTGCCATTTTTCTCCACCCAAACTCCCTCTAGTCCTCTATTCATATAAACAAAAACAACTGCCCAGACCATGCTTAAATCACAGTTCTTCCTATTTTTTAATGGTTTTCATGCTCCCTTGCATAAGTTAACTCACAGCAATATGAGTTACAATGACATTATTTTCTCAGAGAGCCACCATAAATGGTTTAGAGAATTAACTAGTTCCCAGGCTGAAAGACATAGGCAAGGCCACTCTGTTTTGAGGGGAAAGAGTATTAAATCATAGAGACACAGACTGCATAAAGCCATTTATTCTCATATAAAGAGCATGTCCTGGATTATTTTATTTATTATTACAGCAGGGCCTGATGACCATGGAAAAGAGGAAACTTCCTGCTCCCTATTTACCTCTATAGCCCTGGATATGATACATCCTATCCAGTGGCAGTTCAGAAATGCACTCTTGGGAAAATCTGGGATGTTGCCTACTCTGTTCTGGAAGATGCTTAGTCAAAAATTCTCCACAGAGAGCAAGTGAACTGCAGCTTCACAAAGGTGGTGGCAGGGTGTGCCCCAATGAAACATGTTTTCTGACATGTCATGAAAGTGAAACCTGTTTTCTGACAAGCAATGAAAGCTGATCCCTGCCCAAACACTGATGCCTACAAGGGGATTTTCTGAGGTAAAGCATTTTAGGAAAAGTCACCAGGACTCAACTAGTTTTTCTTTAATCCCCTCCAAAATTCTTTCCAAAAGAGCATGGAAGATATCCAGTTTAGAGGATTTCTTGCCTAAAGATTAAACAACTTGACATTGGCTTTTGGTATGCAAAAGTTTAAAAAAGGTTAGTAAAAGGCAGTGTTATTAACCAGACAAATAATAAAACAGATCAATAGGCAAGATGAGGATATGGGACTTCTGTGGCTCCATTCTCTATGAGCTGGATGACATCTAGTGATTTTAATTAAAATTTTCAGATTTCAATTTGTTTAGTAAGGTAATTTAAAACTGGCTTGAAAGCAGGCACAGTTACTGCAGACATGACCCGGTTGTGTGGCAGGTGTTCCCGAAGCCTGGGGTAGCTGTGCTAGGCCCTCTCACTTCTCCTTGGAGAATGGGAAATTTGCCCCTCCAGACGACAATTTCAGGTTTCCATAGGGAAACTACTTTAGGTGCTCTAAATTGCCCCAAGAGGAACACAGGATTCTAACATCTAAAGACTCACCTTCTTGGGTTTAGGCAGACCTTTATGAATAGCCTGTCCCCAGATCCCTGTTCCACATTCCCGTCCACTAGTTTGCTATTTCTATACCTTCCCCTTCAGCATGTGCATTACCTTATACTCCATAATGGGCATGAAGGACACAGGTTTTCAGCCTTTAATTTGAATAGTCTTTTGCAGATTTCAGAACAGACTTTTCAAATTGTCTGTTGCTTGGTTTTTATTAATGGCATGGTTTGCTCTGCTTTTTTTTCTTTTAATTAAGGGTATTTTTCTGAGCCTGATGGTGTGTGAAATGACATGCCATCCTGCACTATCAGCCCATAAATAATTCACATCTACACTGTATACACCACAGTAAGTATACTTACAAGAATCGGGGCTTTCAAAAGATTATTGACCTCTATGCTCTTTTTTTTCCCCCCACTCGATGAAGTTATTTTTCCTTTTATTTATAGGGCATATAAGACACTCAGATTTTACTGTAATGGCTTAGACATCAACATAAGATAAAGGGCTAATTAAGGATGTTACTCTACAGCATTTCAAAGGGTGATGTGAGTTTCATTTCATTACATCTCTTATTAAGTACTCTAAGTTCCTGTCATGTCCTACGTCCCACAGTAAGTGTCAGTGAGATAAATACCACCCCTAGCAGTCTCACAAAGGCTGATGTCTACCTTGCAATTGAACCATGAGCTCTAAAATGCGGCCTCAACTATAATTTTAAAATCCCCGCATTTTAGTAAATCCTATTCACATCAGTTGAGAAAATGTATTTTGTAGGTAAGACAACAAACTAAGAAAATTAAAATAAAATTATTTCTATTAATTTCCCTTGTGATTGTTTCCTTTACACCTGGAATACTTGAACAAGTCTTGCATGCTCTCTAATGGCTCTGACAGTCTATGGCAAACTCGTACAAATAGGATCTAGGAATTATCTTATTGTCTATTAGTTATATTATTAAATTATACATCTTTCTCTATATATGCCCATATATACTTATTCCTTATATTATAAATATTATTTATTTAATGTAGCTAGTGATAAAAACCCTGCACAATTATTTAGCTGTATCACAACTCTAAAGTTATTGAGAGTTTTACTGTAAATTAACACAGTGATCTTTTCAAGTTTTTGCTGGTTTTTTTGAAGTAAGTTAGTACCTCAGAAAGGCGGTAAAAGCAAATCATTAGTCAGCTGTGCCATACTATCCTCTTCATCTTTAGAGTCAAATGTGATGTCCTGTAAGCTTGGAGAAGGAAGGTGTCTGAGCTGCTGGTTAGCAGGGAAATAGCCAGTGTTAGGTCCCTACTGCAGCTCAGCACACCGTTTTGCTCTTTGCAAACACCACAAGGTATTGACAGTTCAGCTCTCTTTTTTTCTTTTAAACATTGCACTCAGTTTTGTTCAGTGTCTTTGTTCATTATTCATGGCTAATGAAGTGTTTGCTCAAGCTGTGTCCTACTCATCCTCCAATCTCAGCACATATCCTCACTGTGGGACTCTTGAGTTTATCTCTACAGGCACTGAACCCTCTCATAGACAGCTTTTCCACAGGATGATTTCTGTCACAGCTTACCAAAACACCTTTTTGTCCCTTTTCCATTTTTTTAAGTAGAGCATGACTCACACAAAAGAAAGTAAGTACACAATTTCAAATATAGGCAGAGTAACAGACTAATGTGATAATTTATCTTAGTAATAGCCAGATGGATGCACTTTTAATCATTACTATTTGCCAGTGATGGCAAAGATTACACTATGGAAAATGAAATATTGTAGTTTAATAATTTGGCAGGCATGGAACTGAAATCTGACCATGGACCTGACCATGCTGAGATACATGACAATAAGACTTAGACCCCTGTGAGACTGCACAGTGGCTCCTTGGGCCCATGCAATTGCTGATTGATGGCAATCATCTCTCTTAATGGGAGCAACTGTACTGACATTGTTTTGCAGACTTGAAGGTATAACCACCTTTTGCTTCAGTTTGGGCTCAATAAGACATAAAGTTTTTAAAACTGTTTTTGCTGATATAGGGAAAAGCCAAATTCTGATGAAAAAGTAGCAGCTTCAGGTGTTCACAAGTCAAACTTTGCTATGATTTGAGTCTATATCATGACAAGTAGATATTTGGTATTCATTACAAGGCTGAAATTGAGACGTCAGAGGGCTCACAAGAAGGAGTCAGTCCAAAAGCTATCCTCCTCTTCTGCAGAGGCTGCATGATGTGCAAGTCAGGATGAGAATTAATCTATGATTTCCAGTGACTCACAGACCTTTGATAATGAGTAAGATTTACCTGTGCAGTACATCTGGACAAACTAAAGGCAAATAACAGGAATAAACACAATCTATTCTGAGTTCTTACCAATGATGATGTGTGAAATGTGGTTTTGAAAACATTTGAACTTGTGTAGACAAATTTGTAGTTACTGTGAAATTGGTTTTGTGTGACCTGTGAAGAACACACACAAGAAATACAATAAATCTTAGTCTTTAAAGATTTTTAAAAATAGTCTTTAAAGTTTTCATTTCACTACCCATACTAAACCTGCACTACCCCATCTTTTTGACTGGACCTCTTTACATTTTAAATTCATTAAAGGCTCTATGCTACAAGGTGCTGAAAACCTCCTGAAAAGCCTTTACTTCCTTCAACTCTGTATATTTCAAATGAAATCATGAGTGTTCAGCACCAAACTGCTTCCTTTCTTATGAACTGAACTCTGCTCAGATTTTCCAGGTAGCAAATACAGGGAGCAGTTACCATCACTCATGCATTTATAGAAGCAGTGAAAATTTTGCAGCACCTATAGATCTTCTTGAGTGGTAACCCACACTAACTTATTGAAATTCCAGTAAAAAAGAGTACGTAGACTTGGGTGAAAGAGTCCAATACTAAATTGACTGATGTTTGTGAAATATAACATACAATTAACTAGTGTCACTGTGGTGTTGAAGCTACTTCTGAACTTGAACAATTTAATTTTGCATTTAATTTCTTGAGCTAAAGAGATAGTTGCACAAATTGACTATTTGCATTACATCTGAAGATGCACTATTGTACTGTGTTCATGCTGTTTGTGCTTTTTGTAGAGCAATTTTAAGTACTTATACATAAAGTGGTTCCCTGAGTAAATTAGATTAATCTACTGCTTGTGAAAATTCAAGTCCAGTGCTGAGTAAAATTACACTTTTTTAGATGTTTTTAAAGGACCTATACTGCTCTGTGGAAAATACTTTCCCTTTTCTAATTCTTTCATAAATAAGAATCATTGTGCCCAGAAGGGATTCTCTCAGTAGGAAAAAGTTACACAAGCAATCAGTACTCCAGCGCACTCCAAGGAGCAGCCAGCCTTTGTAACCTGATCCTGGCTCTCTGGCTCTTCAGCAGGGACATCAATCTAGAAAAAAAATTGTCATTGTATTCTGGAAATGGTCATCTCAGATTGCTGAGATGAAACTGCCTCTTAGATCTGTCCTGAAATGCCACCTTTAACGTCTCTTTAATTCCTAATGCACTTACAACTTCCATGACACAAACTGACCCAGTGATAGAGGGAGCTAAGAGCACTGGCAAACTCTGTGCCAAATTTTTGTCCAGTTGAAAACCAGAGCCCTTCACCCCTGCCTTCTGGCTCAGGAGCTCAGGATCAGCTTTCCTCTGTCAAGGCCCCTAACTCTGTTTTTCAACCCTGTCAGTCAGGTAATTCTTATCTACATTTGAAAAATTATTTTTCACTTGTTTTTATATCTATTAATAAATCACCCCAGAAGTGCACTACGTGCACGCTGTTATACATTCCCCAAGGAACAAAGTCAATGTGATTCCAATGGGCAAAACCAAATACCAGTAAACAGAGCTGGGACCATAGGAACTGGAAAAAATAAACAATCAAATACTTCAGACTAGTATGTTGCTATATACATATATATAAAATACGTGTGCAATTAAAAACATACTGCAATGAAAATTCAGTCATTAACTACTTGTTAATTAGAAATCCATGTTCAGTCTGAAGTGAGTGATAATTCATTGCTCTCCACCTCAGACCAAGATTAAGCTCAATACTGAGTCTAGTGTATACTGTTTTCCAGTCCAGAGAGTAATCATTGTCATCACTGCCATGAAAATCAATGTCTAGTTAAAACACATAGCATAAGTCACCTGCCTCTCACTGGGACTACTGTCCCTACTGGATCAAAGTAGAGCAAATATTCCCATTCGGGATGAATATTCCCATTCGGGATGAATATTCAGTCTCACCAAGCTATCTGCCAGAGAAGGGAAATTTCACTCAAGCCTATTAACTATACAGGCAGTAACACAGATGTTTGCACATTGAGTAGGCTATTACTTGAGGGAGCGAGGGTGCTGGCACTCCAGTCTTCAAATTCTCCACACAGAGGGAAACACCACCTGGAGCAGGAAATGATCCAGGGACAAGTAACCAAAGAGAAAAGGGTGGGTGGGAAGAAAGCAGGAGGAAATCTATTGAAGGAAGAATTCTGTCATGTTCTTGCCAGCTGCTTTTTCTTTTTGTTGAAATGCAGGTTTGTCTCTGTTCCTGTTCATGCTTGGGGGCTGGGTTTGTATGTGAGTAGGATCTTCAATCTGCTGCGCTTGCCCCACAGAAGGTGGGAGTCAGCCCATGAAGCTCAGCAGCTCCCAAAACCATATGGGAGGCTCGAGAGAAGACGTGAGAAAACTATGTGGGGGCTCAACCTGAACAGGAGGTTGAGCAGTGGTATATCTATTGTAGCACAGCAGCATGCATATCACGAGTCTTTATCCAATGTGCCAGAAGGCTTTTTCAGTCAGGATTACACCATCAAAGCATCTCAGTATCACTCAGTAGTGTTGATTTTTTAAAAAAATTGTGAAAATAAAACATCTGCCAGAGCAGCACATATATTATTACAAAAAGAAGGAGAAAAACAACAACAACTTGCATTGCATGAAAATCTGGTCATGAAGTCAAAGTCTAATCCAAATCACTCAGGAGACCATCTTTGGAATAAGGCCATCTCAGAGTTTCTAGACAAAATGGATGTCGATAGTTTCTGCTGTAGCAATAATAAAGTTTGTGGCTGCAACAGCCATGATGCCTTTCAGGACTTTTTCCTTCACCAAAAGCTTTATTTAATTATAAAGCCTAAATATCCTTTCTGCCTCATGACCAAAAGCCATCTATTGTTTCCTGCTTCTTATGCATCTTAAGGAGCGTTTCTGGGGTGGATATAACCATATGTTTAAAGTTTATATGGCAATAAAAGAGTCTGATTTCCATCATAAGGCCAAATGTAAATGAAGGCTGTGAAGGACTGCACAAAGGCTGGAGAAATAGCCTCAAGTCCAGGTCACTCTGTTCCCCATTATAGGAGGATAAGCCTTCCAGCCTGCAGAGAAACCCCTGCCAACTGTGGGGAGCCCTTGCAAGGGGCTCCAAGCCAGAACCATGCACTGAAGTAGAGCTGGTCTGAGAGCACAGCCTGGCCCACAGCTCCAACAAAAGAACAACAAACTAACTGTACATTTCCCACGCTGCTTTTGCATAACTTGTGGGGTGTGTTACTAGCACAATGACTTGGTGTAGTGTTAGAACTGGTTTTACCACATGTACTAAGAGCAGATTGCATTTGAAAAGAAAAATGCAAGCCCCCACTGTAGACCACTCTGAAGATGAATGATGATCCTTCTAGTTGTGCTTATTTTTAATTGACATCCTTGTATATTATCTGTTCTTTGAAACTTATCAGTCAAGAATTCTCTCTTGTTCTCTTTTGCACCTCTAACATATATTTTGTCTGCCCCAGTCATTTAATTCTCAAATGTTAATCAATAAAGCTTCTGCTCCACTTCCCTTGGTACCTATTGTCTCACCAGTGAACTGAAAAACCTATTGAGATGAAGTTGAATGATTTCTTAGGGCTAAAAAGTTAATGAGAAAGGCTCTTATCAAGACGTAGTGTGTAAAGTACCTATAAATGTTATTCTTACCACCCTGAGTCTGGACTTGGTCACCATGCATCCATGTTATCCAGACATGACTTATTTTTCTCCCAAAAGTTCTGTCCAGATATTCTTAGATTTTGAATGTCTAGAATTTCATGAAACTGGCAGCCCAAGGAAAGCAACAGCTATAATAACACATACCTATTGCTCCCCTCCTGTACCTAGGCAGAGCCACTCTACAAGATGGGAGGAATTGGTCAGACATATCTGCAGAGAATTGGTGCCACCCAATTCCTTTTCAAAATTTCATGCAACCTGGTTTGGAATTTGCTGCAGTTCTGCACACATGAACACGATGTAAAGCTCAAGAAACTAGGTCTCCCTGGCAGAGTCCATTTCAGATCCTGCTGACAAAAACACAACAGGGCATCACTGGATTTGATAACACACACATAAATTGAAAGGTAGAACTTTATGTGCACACTTGAAAGAGCATCATCAAAAGGAACTTGCTTTCAGTGAAAAGACATACAGTTGACTTACAATAGGAGTCTGGGGACTTGCTTTGTGTGATGAACAAACATCAGGTATGTAGTCAGGTGTTTCTGAAACTGTGCTGCCTTTAGCAGCAGGGCAGCCTGTGTGCCCCCCATCCTGCTGCACTGCCCAAGCCATCACCGGTGTGGTCTGGTGATAGCCTGTGCTAGGAAATAAAATATGCAGGAATACTGTCTGCTTCAAGACCTGCCAGAAGTTTGTTGCTATACCATCTGGGCTGTTTTTATTTATCCAGCTGTGATTTCTTTGGGTTTTGCATTTTTAATTAACACTGTTTTGAAAAAGGGGCAACTTTTGTTTAACCTCTTCAGCTCTGCATCATGTAGGTGAGGCAAAATACAATTTAGTCTAAAGGCTCTACAATTCAAGGAACCGTAGTTTGAACTGTTTTTACTTTCAAAAAGTTATCATGTGTTGTTATCTCACAGGCTGTGATGAATTCTGAAACTAGTTAAGAACTTTTTTCCAGCTGGAAAAAGGCATATACAGGTGGTGAGAGGAAGGCTGTAGAAATCAAGACTTGGTATTCCTACTGTTAAGTTACTACCGCCAGTTTTCCTTGTCTATACCTCTCCTTTTTTCCTCCCCTCTCTTCTCAGCTTTAGAACCACATTAAAAAGACTTTGACCTCACCAGTAAGCACACAATTGTGCATGTGCCTGCCTCACTGCTGCTTTAAAAACACCATGAACAGAGATTTGACAATCACATGCATTTAGACAGGCAACAGTGGGCTAGCACACGCACATGGAACCCTGCTGTCATCAGTTACAGCAGGAAAAGACAGTGATCTTGGCAATCCCTGTACATGAGCTTAACTTGATGAGAAAATGACTCCAAATGGGCTTAAAATTTAAGCATATGAGTGCCTGTATGAATAAAACCTAGTGCTTTGATCATTTGCATTGCAGGATTTTAAAAGACTCTGGCTGAATTCTTCTTTTCCATAACTTAAAGGGAGAAAATACAACTTTTTGTTACTATTTTTCACATTTTTCAGCAGTGCAGTTTTTGTGCTTGTCTCAATCTTTTTTAAAACAGACCAAAATGATCGGTGTGATTGCTTCCTTTAGTACCTCACACAATCCTGCATGGATTTCAACTGCCTGTCCACAAGTTTTCTGTACATCTTCTGTGGTATCTGCCAGTACCACATGAATGTCTCAGGCATCCTGGGCATATCAAATGGGACTGCATAGGTACATTTAGGAACAAAATTGTTCCTGCACAAGAGAAACACATATCTTTGCTTCCTTTTCTAAAGTCAGAGCATCCTCAGACAGGTGCATGTCAGGAACTAAAATGGCAGTCCATTACTCCCATTTTCTCACACATATATGAAAGTTTAATAATTTATACAGCAAAGTATTAAACCCTTACTGACAAAAACTGTAAAATTCAACAGGAATGTCATCCTCTTTTAAGAGTTTCATACCTCTCAATCCAGAAGCTATCCCAAATAATTTAGCAAGCAATACTAAGGTGTGTGGCTGTGGTGGGTTAACCCCAACTGGATGACAAATGTTCTCAAATGCTGCTCTATCACTGCCCTCCTCAGCTGGGCAGGTGAGAGAAAATATAAAAAAGGCTTGTGGGTTGAGATACAGGCAGGGAAAGATCATTCACCAGTGACTGTCACAGGAAAAACAGAGTCCACTGGGGAAATTATTTTAATTTATTACCAATAAAATCAGATTAGGGTAATGATAAAATAAAAACAGAATCTTAAAAACACCTTCTCTCCACCTTTCTCTACTTCTTGGGCTCAAATTCACTCCTAATTTTCTGTACTTCCTCCCTGACAGTGGCACAGGGATATGGGAAAAGGGGGCTGTGGTCAGTTCACCACAGGTTGTCTCTGCCACTCCTTCCTCCTCAGGAGCAGGATTCCTGACACGCTTCCACTGCCCCATTGTCAGGTCACTCCCATGGGAGACAGTTCTCTATAAACTTCTCCAACATGAGTCCTTCAAAAAGGCTGCAGTTCATGAACTGCTCCAGCATGGGCCCCCCATGGGGGCACAAGTCCTGCCAGCAGACCTGCTCCAGTGTGGGCTCCTTTCTCCATGGACCAGGTCTCACCAGGACTCTGCTCCAGAACAGGCTTCCCATGGGATCACAGACTCCTTTGGGCTTCCACCTGCTCCAGTGTGGGGTTCTCCATGGGCTGCAGGGCAACAGCTTGGCTCGCCATGGACTGCAGCATGGGCTGTAAGGGTATCTCAGCTCTGGCATCTGGAGCAGCTCCTGCCCCTCCTCCTTCACTGATTTTGGTGTCTGCAGAACTGCTTTTCTCACATATTCTCACTTCTCTCTCAATCTGCATTTGCACAGTTGTTATCCCTGTTCTTAACTATGTTATCCTAGAGGTGTCCCATTGTTGATGGGCTCAGCCTTGGGCAGAGGCAGGTCTGCCCTGGAGCTGTCTGGAATTGGCTCTCTTGGACATGAGGGAAGCTTCTGGTAGCCTCTCATAGAAGCCACCCCTGTAGTCCCATCACTTCCAAAACCTTGCCATGGAAAACCAATACAGTGGCAATATGGAAATATAAACATCTTAAGAATAAAACACACATTAGTTGGCAATTGCTCATTAAAATATAAATCCTTGCCTCTGTTGAAGTACGTTGTTTTGCAGAATCTTTTTGGTTGCGTGAACTGTCTACAGACTCCATCAGCTTCCAGAATCCAACCCTGGTAGAAACTTCTGCCCCTGACTGAGTATATGATACAGGGAATTGCAGATCATAGTAATACACGTGGCATTTTAAGCATTGGCATCTAAATGATGCTCAAAGTTGTGTGAATTGGCCTTATGGGCACTCCACCATTCTGCAACTGCTGAAACCATGACTGGATGTTCTTTTCATAGTCCCATGCTTTGTGCTGTAAGTCATGCCAGGAGAAAAGTAGATGCTCCTACTGATGATCATTTCACTTCCATCCACTTCACAGTACCCTTCTGTCATCAGGAATAATGTTCAGGAGACAATCCAAGGGAAAACTTTAGCCGAACATAAGAAAGTAATATCCATTGCAGTTAGCACATCTGCAAACATGTTTGGAGAAAGACGTGGGGAATATGATTGCAATCCACTCATTTTAGGTACCTAATCTAAGCTTAAATTTCAGGCACTGTCCAAAACAGCTCTGAAGTAACAGTTTCAGTTCCCTAAGCAGAGGCATAAGGGCTTTTCAAGGTTTCCAAATAGAAGTTTTACCAGCATAAGTTTCAGACCGGATCTTGCTCTAAGCATTCCTTCAAAGTTCAGATGAAGACTAATGCTCAAAATTCTCATGGCAATGGTTTAACAAGTCAAAAATGGAGTGCTAGTAAAGTAGAGACCTTAAGAACATTCAGATTTCCAGGTGACTACTAGCACTACCTAAAATAATATTAGAAATGATCCATTCATTGTATAGAAGCGTGGCCTCAGACATCAAGTTCAGCTGATCAGAGCCATGACAACTGAAATCACCGAGGTTCTGGGGCAACATGACTTTAATCCAATCTCTGCACATCTCTACTAGGCATGGAGTGAAATATCTGTATTCTCAAGAAAGGAAATCTTATAGTGATCTTGCAATGATTTCTTCACTCTCTTTTGGGAGTGGTGACCTGAGTTAGCAGGAACTATTGTTTTAATATGCCTGAGGTTTTGCAGCCTTGAAAATGCAGAGTAGACACCAGTATTCGAAAGAACAGTCCTTTGGTAAGACAGGGGAGAATTTAGTTACCAGCACTTCTTTCTTTCTGTTCATCTTAACATTGTCTTAAATGTAGGCTTAAATCATTTCATTGCTAACTGTGAGTAACATGGCAAGCCTGAAAAGCCACAACAAGTTTATATGGATACATAACTGTACAATGCAAATTTCAGGAATTAATTTTCTCAGTGTCTCAAATCTTGTAAAATGTTTTGCAGTAAATTTATTCTACCACATCTAATAAGGCTTTTTTCCCGCACTATCATTACATTTCTTCAAAGCATTTCCAATAAGAACACTCCAAATTATGTCCCCTCAGCTAGTTCATCTGTTCAGTCAATAAGCAACATTTTATTGCTTTTATGAATTAAGCCCACTTTACATCCAATCATTTTGCAAACATCTGTAGCCGAATCAGTCTAGGGAGCTTTTGAAAAATCAATCAGCAGGGAACAGCTTTCACTTTTTCTTTTTCTTTTTTTTTTTTTATTTTAATAAAGTGTTTACACATGTTTGCTCCATATGAAATAGGAAGAGCACTAAGCTTGGTTGTCATATTTGAACATTACAGTGAAGCTCACCTCACATATGTAGGTTTTTTATCTAAAAAGAAGAGACATGATGACAGCATTACAATGATAAAGTATTGATAATTTGTATCCTAGCTATGAGCAACTAAAGCAGAGGTATTATAGCAGCTCAGGGTTATAAGAGACCATAACGAAATTTCTAAGTCGGATGACAAAGCTACAGTATTTTAGCTGTCTCTCTTCTACTATCTTGTGTTTGTTAGGAAACTAGACAGAAAGAAAGAAAACAAAAAAATTTGAAAGAATCTAAAAGACTGATATTAGGGAATATTGAGACCAATATTTTTCATTTGAAAATTTCTAGTTCAGTAATTTAAGTCTTCCCCAAATAATGTGATAGCTAGTTTTGATGCGAATAAAATTGTTGCCTAAAATTAGAAAGAATTATACTCCAGATTAACCCAAAGATTAGGATATTCACCTTGAATTCTCAAGAAAAAAAAATCACTTTCATTCAAGCTAAGGGCCTGATCCCATCTCTTATTTGCAGCTAAAATGTTGGCATATTCACAGGTTAAATGGAGGTTTTTTTGCTTTGAAAGTGCTCAGTTTCATCAGATTATACAATTGTCTAGATTTTGGAAACCCTTTTGATATGGGAAAATACTTTTTTTCCCCCCAGCTATCCTTGGAATCAAGAGACTTAGTTGTAACTTCTAGCTTGATGATTTCTGAGCCAGGTTGATTTCGGTGTGTCATTCTGTAAAACAGAGATAACTCACGTCATTCTACACCTTTGTATTTTCTGTAACTGAGCTGGAAATAGTTTAGGCTGGTTTGCTATATTTTTTTACAATGCAGTACAAATTAATAACAGTAAGTTGCGCCCATCTGGTGTTTCCTCTGGTTAACGTGGGAGTGAAGAGGGACATATTTCTGTCTGAATAACCTTGGAAGAAAAGCATATCAATTATGAAGAACCAGAGCAAACTGTGAAAAACTTAAGCAAAGCTCTGAAGTAGTGACTTTTAGAAGTTTACCAGTTTTAACAAAGTTAATTATGTTCACCTAATTATCTCAATGGCCAGGATACTTTCTGATATCAGTTATTGCTCAGTTAGTGAATCCAATAATGAGAATTGTAGTGACGTTGAAGGTATTGGGAACCAGGTTCTTAGTTGTCAAAAACAAATGTAAAATTATAGTGTATTTACTATTCATATGCATTTTACTTGAAAATGTGAAGGTTAGTGTTTTGATCTAACTGCTTTATGAATTGAGAAAATTTACATATAAAATACTTAACTTTACATTTTTAAGCTAAGCAAAGGGCAGGTCTAATATTTCATCTTGTTATGAATGTGACTTCTGATATCATTTTAGGAGAATACACTCAGAAAGTTATATCTCTTTCATACTTTGTAGAGATTCTTACACACATGTGAAATAAACCAGTGTTAATTCCTCTGCTGGGTATTTTTTGGCTGCTTTTGCTCAGGAGAAGGGGGAAAGCTGACACTGCAAGTAGGTGGTGAATTTCTGTTTCCAAGCAGCAGAACTGTTTGATGCAGAACCACTCTAGTCCAGTCCTTGAAACCACTTGCCGTTGTTTGGGGAAAAAGGGCTTGTGGAAGCAACAAAGATCTGCTCCTGAAATTCAAGCCCTCTTTGGCACCAGCTAGCCTGTGCAGGGATGGTTGGAAGTCAGACTCTCTTAGAGAAACTGCCAGGAATCATGTCCTGGAGCCACCAGGAGGGAGAGACCATGCAGGCACCCACTGGTGGAGGAAATGCCCCTGTTCTATGGGACAGAGCCAAGGCAGCTCCACCACTCACCTGCCCTCACCACCTCAGGACACTGCCATTTGGGACCATCACTTGCAGCACTTGACCAGAGCTCCTTGTCTCCTGCCCTTCCCATACACTGACCTCTTGGTTTCACAAGGCAGGAAGGTTTAGTGAAATGAAACATCTTGACTCCACTCAGTCTTCTTTATTTCGTGTTAGTGTCCTTCCTTGTGCTTGGTTGCTTTTGCTAGGTATTTTTGCTTTTGTCCTCTTTTTTCCTTTGCCTTGTGAACCATGGGAATAACCTTGCTGTGCAATCAATATGGGTACCCAATCTATTTGAATGCATTTGGCATGCTAACTACTTTTAAAAAGGTTCTTACAGGTGCTTAATATACATTGTTGGCATTTTGTTTGGGAAGGTCATTTGAATATTTTTTCAGAACTGCTGCATTTTTTATTGATGTCATAATTAATTGTGATACTTCTGATGTTTGCTTTCCTGTGCACCGTTTCATGCTATTAAAAAAAAAAACCCAACAACCACAAACAATGCAAAAACAAACAAAACCCCCCCCAATTAAATTATTATAAGACAAATGAGTTGATTAGTTTCATGTTGACTTTTTTTTAATCACTTATTTCAGAAAAAAAAAGGGAAATAACTTGAATAAAAGAAGTAACTAATATATTTTTCTCTCAAAAGGAAGTTTTAGATTATTGTTTGGTGTTTATCTAGAGCTGGAGATTACATGTTTGCAACTAGTATATTAGTAGTTTCTATAAGCTTCACCTGGGAACTCCAGGACAAAGAATACGAGATTTTAAAAACAAAATGCTTAGGACCAAATTCAGAAACCTACTTTATTTACATTACATGGCTGCTAGAGGCCCTACAAAGTTCAGTGCCCACACTCTGGGAACTCAGGGTACTTAGCTGGGAAAGTACACATGGTGTCTCACAGACAGAGCAAGTACCAGTCATGACTGATTTGGGGAGAATGGTTACAAAATTATAGCAGTTCTGTCAGTACCTTTGAAAGTTTCTTTTCCTTAAGAGGCTAAACACAAGCAGTTGGTTTAGCAATCACCACAGTTGAAGACATAGCTCAGTGAGGAAGCTGTAGTCAGCAAAGAAAGGAAACTTCTGAAGCTGATCAGCTGTTGATACAATGGAAGTACTTTATGTTGGTAGATCTGTCTTGGAGGCTTCTGTTCAGATTTCTTCCATCCTTTCCCTGAATTCTCATTCCACTTCCTTCTCTTCCTTTTCCCTTTTCCAGCTGTTCTCCACCGACCCCCACCTGTGCTGAATCTTGTGGAGATCTGTGTTCTAACAGAAGTAAAGAGCTCCAGCAGACACAAAGTCAAACAAAGTGAGAAAGACCCTCACATGTCCCTCTGAAGCAGTTCTGCAGTGTGAGAATCCTCATAGGGCAAATGTCTTTGTAGCCTTGTTAAGGTTCCTGTAGCCAGGAGTTTTGTCGTGTTATTTTTGGGTTTTGTCCAGCCACTGTGTCACCCTAGTGCAAATTGCATTTATATCCCTGGAAGCTTTAGTCTACCCCAGGAAATATATATGAAAACCAACATCATGAGAATTTAAACATGGTGCCTCCTGATATTTCCTGATTTTTCTTTAAAGACTGTCATAAACTGAAGGGCAATATAGATACCTTGAATCGAGGTCACCTGAGTAACCATATACACCAGACTGCTGTCACTAAGCACTGCCTTTCAGGGGAGCTTTCCTACACATGTACTTAGACCTTTGCCACAGGGACTCTGCTGTTTACTTTGATCTGACCTCTGTGTCTAGTTTAGGTGAACTGAACTAGCTGGGATGATTCCTGCACTTAGTTACGTGATAATAGTTGGGACATTGCAACCACAACATAATAGCTGGTAGATCTGGCAGTTTACAGGGACAACCACACCCAAGACTGAGCCACTGCAAACATCTAAATTTGGGGGGTTTTGTTGCTTTGCAGATCAGACCCCAGAAGTGCAAACAGGCTTGTGCCTATAGCTTCCTCGATGAGCAGCCTTTTCTTGGCAGGTCTCAGTCTTTGCTGAGCCAGATTCAGGCAATACCTAACGAGCAAAGTTCAGCCTTTTTTTCAGCTGCATCCTCTTCTCTCACAGTGGGTCATTTTGCCCTCCCAGTTGTGCTTTAATAGCCACTAAAACTTAAACTTCTAGCACAGCCAGCAAAGACAGCATTGGGATTCAGATTCTCACAGACAAACTGTCAAAAATGAAACCAACTGTTCATTACCATTTTTAACTAGAAAGAAAAGGTCTGGGGATCTATACAATTGGTTTTCCCATAAAACTGATAGCATAAGAAACATAACTATTATCTATGCATTTCTACATTTAACTTAGCCCAGTATTGTGAGAAAATGCATTTTTTTATATAACTAATAATCATTATGAGGTGCTAATTTCCAGATTTGAAAACACTTCCAACCTACATAATTTCATTGTTTACAATATTAGCTACAAAAGCAAAGAGAATTGTTTGCGACACCCCTTGGACAAAGACCAGAATGTAGATTTGCATTAATGCTCCTGTAAACAAATTACCATCAAGGAAAGATTAAAACTCAGAGGTGGTTTCTATTCTTCTTCTGTTTCTATTCTTCCCCACTTCCAGCTTTGCTTCTTCTGTCATTATAAGTATCTCAGCTGCATTTTCAAATGTTTGATTATCATGTAAGCATACTCTATAAAATGGTACATAATAGCATCATAACCCATATGTTCCCTACCATGACAGAACAAAAGCATTTCTTGTGTTTAGTTGTAGAAACTAAAGAGGAACTGTTCATTCAAATCTCTAACTTCCCCAAAATGAAACACAGAAAGTAGGTGTGAGCTACAATGTTCTATGCAATCTAATGCAAATGTATGCAAATTTCTTCATATTAGAATCATTGTCTAGTTGTCATCCTCACATGGGGCACATCAAAGCCATATGACCTGATTTTGCACCTGCTGTTTAATTAAATTTACAAGGCAGACACTCTCTCTACTCCCGGTGATATACAAATCCATTTTTACTACCGCAGCTTCTAATTTACAAGGTAGTCGACTGCTGTGTTTCACTGTCAATAGCTGGCCAACTGCTCTTTGTTAAAGTGAAGATTAAAACCTGAAAACTGGCCACCATTTGAGTGTATGAATTGAAAGAAGTATTAAATGTGATTTCCCTCTTCACCTTTTTAAAAAATCAGGCAAAAGGAAAACTACAGTAGGAACACTTGATACTAATTATACCAGGCTTGATTTTTTCATTCCCCCTGCTGTGAAGAGGCCGAGACACAACACTTTTGTCAAGTTATCAATAGTTTTTTCTGTTTTGCTGAAGCCATATGTTGAAATATAGCAATGTACTTGTGCTAGTAGCAATGATATTAACAAAGCTGTCTCTTTTCCTGGATGATCATGCAAAGTTTTCAGTATTTATGCTATTGAATTCACGTCTTGCTTGGAAATGATTTTGCTGATCTTAATTTGATTTTTCCCCCTAAAAAACAAAACCTGTTACTTTTTACTGCTTCCAATGTGCAGCCAGTAAGGATGCAATAAGTCAGAATGCTCAGTACTATGAAACTGTTCTCCTTCTTTTAGACCAACTCATCAACTCATCCAAGGGTGCTTGCTCTACTATAGCTAACTTCATTAATGCCAAAGTATTATTAGTCATATTATACAGGTGCATGGAGAGAAAAAATTTTAAGTTACCAAAATGGACTAATTGATTTTTATTCCACATATAGATGATGGAAACATAGAGTGGTTTGGGTTGGAAGGGATCTTTAAAGACCATCTAGTTCCAACTTCCCTGCCATGGCAGGAACACCTTCCACTAGACCAGGTTGCTCAAAGCCCCATCCAACCTGGCCTAGAACACTTCCAGGGATGGGGCAGCCACAGCTCTCTGGAAAACCTGTTCAAGTGCCTCAACAACCTCAGAGTAAAAAAAGTTCTTCTGTATATCCATTCTAAATCTACCTTCTTTTATTTTAAAACTACTGCCCCTTGTCCTGTTGCTACAGGTCTTATAAGTCCCCTTTAGGCTGTAGTCTTCCCAGAGCCTTCACTTCTTCTTGCTAAACAAGCATACTTGAGTTTAATTATTAAAAATTAATGAAATTATATTTAACTGAGAGCGATTGCTAGCAACAGCCCAGATAACAGTGGGGGAAATCACCCTTTGCTCATTTCCTTTTATAGACAGAACAAGGAAATGCAGCAATAATTATAATACCACACAAACAGTGAGACATTTTCTTTGAGCTACCTTTAACTAAACTATTGAAATTAACCTTGCTCTCAGCTTGTTTATACTTACTTTAATGACACATTCTGTAGGTAGCTCTGAGGATAGATGGGAGATGGGAGAGAACAGGGGATCAGGCTCTCGTGAGCTGTGCTGCTGTTTGTTATAAACTGCAAGGGGAAAGAGACGTTTTTGGGGCTGCCTATGGGTGGCAGCACAAGTTCACTCAATGAAAACTATATTTGATAGAGAAGTTAGAACTAATCCATGCAAATAAATTAAAGATGCGTCCCTCCCTAAGACCCCATTAAATTTTTTCATTAACTACATGGTGCAAACCACTGAGATTAACAGTGTTTTCTGAGGCTGCAAAAGCTAAACTTTGCCATGCTAAGAGAAAAAAAAAAAGAAAGTATTTTTTAAGACCCTGCCTATCTCAAACCCTCCCGCCACAATTATAATATGGAGCAAGTAAGCCCAAATTCCTGGACTACTTCCTGCAGACTAGCTTGCTGCAGCTGCTGTGCCACTCTGTGAGTGACAAGAGCCAGTCCCAAAGCTGTCAGCAGCAATCCAGGTGACCCAAGGTGGTGATGGAGCTGGTGCTGTGCCCCACTCTTGCTGGCAGCACGGGGCCATAAGGAAATGCAGCCTGGTAGTGCAGGCAGGATGTGGCTGTGATGCTTCTGGGAGCTCCCTGAGAAGGACCGATTCTCAGAAGACAGCTGTCTCAGCCCTCCAGTCCTGTATTTCTGAGGAATGTCTCATGCTTTTACATCAGCCTTGACCCGTGTATAATCTCCTTCTTGGAATATGACATGTATACTCTTTCTGAAGTTACTTGACAAAGTTTTCCTTGGCCTCCTCGGGTTCTACATCTATGCTTTGAGTTCCTTTAGAAAAGTTGACACAGATCAAATATCACTAACATTTCTGGAGTTTTGCAGGATATTGGGTGTGTATTTCCAGCACAGCTTTTCACTCCTTGACTTCTCTTTTTCCCCTGAGGGTATCTCTGTGGCTGTGGAGACTGTTCTTTGTAGGAAGGGAGTCATTTCAGGTGGGGCACAGGAGGAACTCCCACAAATTCAGCAGTGACTCAGCAAGGCAGGCTTTTCAAATTAACCCAAAAGAACAAGAAAAAACAAATAAACAAACCCAAATCAGAAATTAAAAGACCACATTTGACTCATATTTGGGCAAGTTTGTACACAACCAAAAGACACAGTGGGAGATGACCACATAATTTTGGCTGGTGTACTCACACCATGTAATTAGTCATATGCAGTGGTCCTTTGTCTACCTTGGATATTTTATAATATACATTTTGCACAAGGAAAAAAAATTAAGACTTAACTATTAAATAAAAAACAACCCAGTTTCAACATAGTCCACTTTAGGTTGCAGTTATGCCTTAATTTTCCTGTTGATTCATATTTTAATGAGGAAACTATTATTGCAGTATCTTCATTGTTTAATTAAAATTATAATTAGATATTAAAATGCTAAAGTACAAAAGTAAGTTCTTGCTGAAGGGTATCCTCAGGAAAACAAAGACTTATACAGATTTTTATGGCTTTGAGAAATTAAATGTGGTCACCAAATTGCATCTGATTTTTTTCAATAATAATTACCTCACCAAGAACATACGGGGCTCCATAAAGAATTACTGGATTATATTTGGTAGCCTGTATAATGAAAAAGGTCATTCTTGATAATCAGTGTCACACTTTAGGCCTTAAACTCTATAAATCAAGCAAATCAATGGTAAAAAGCAATTACACTTAGCATTTGCATAGTGTTAAAAAATACAGACCATAGAACTAATAAACCTTCAGGGTCCCAATCTAATTCATTTCCTCTCCACTACAGCATTAACAGCATCCAATATTTCATCATTATATATAGTCTAATATTTTAGAGGTAAATAAAGACTAAAGTATGAAGATATAATAGCCTGTTTCAAGAAGAATATATAATAAATAAGAAACTATAAATACAAAAACATTTATGTAATAAATAATAATAACAATACAGATGATAAATAAATAATTGATACAGATGAGAAAAAGTTTCCAGTTATATGTCAGAATCAGAAAGTAGGATTAAAAAAAAGCAACTTGGGGAAGATCTCATCCAGATGAGGATATCTGTGGGGTTTGGGGATCCAGGGTCTCCTGGAGACCTGTGTTCTTCTGGAGTAGCAGCTAGAGGATGGGCGGGATACGCCAGTACATCTTGAGTGAAATATGAGAGATCAGCTTGTATGAACCTGGATGGAGCATCCATAGACAATAATGGGAGATATCGATATGCAGACATCTACGTTTGGGTACATTGGCCTTGAACTCAATCTCAGGGTAAGAACCTACTGAAATAGATGAGCTCCACTTGCGTAAAGAAAGAAATAAAGTGTAATCTGAGACAGCTGAGTTTGCCGCAACCTCCAGCTGCTCCAGAGGTCCACTATGTCCTTTCAGTGGAGCGCCACATTGCCAGGTCTCAGGGCACATGAGAGGCACTTTACTTTTGTGCCCATGTAGCTCAGTCTCACACAAAAATGTGCATATGTGTTCAAGCAACAAAAGAAACATACTGGGACGAAATCAAGCTTCTGGATCATGATGCAAAATTAGACGTAGCATGGACCCAGAGAAAGCAGTTGTGACTACAGGCCTGCTACTGATGGGTACATGGTCCTGTTCAGAAAGCACAAAACCCAAACGTAATGATGCCTGCAAAAGCAGAGAATTGAATTCAATCACCCACAAAAAAATCCTTCTGCCTCATGGCAGTAGAATAGGAAATAGCAACCAGTTTGTTTTACTACCAAAGAAAGACTGGAAATTTTCTGTTCAAGTCACTATGCAGCTCTGTATTGTAGTGTTTCTTGAAAAGCCTCAACTTTAACCATTATTACCAAAGGAAGTGATTTTATGAATTTCCATTTTTACAAGTTTGTATTTTTATTCCAGGTGATTTCTGACTATTGTCATTGTTGGCCACCTTCTAAAAATTAGTACAAAAGGCATTATTCTAGGTAAAGAATGAAAAATTATAAATAAAGAAAACTTAGAAGCAGAAACAGTATATGGGACCTCTGGCATTTTTCTTTTGTGTATGATATGCAAATTTATAAATAACAGAGTCAGAAAGGTAGCTTATTTCAATATCTTTCCCAAAAGCTGATTTCATCTGGGCTCTTGTGCATCATCAATGTTTTGACTTCTAGTGTCTATGTTCATTGTGTAATTAAATGTCTTATCCATGCAGCTCCACAGATGTAAAAGTCCGGTGAATTGAGTCCAGCTTTGCATCAGTAGGGGAGACATTGCACATATTAGAATTTAAACTGGGTGACAGGACCACAGATAAGCTTTGCTATGCAGCAAACATCAGCACAGGATTGACATAAAAGACAAATTTTAATTGCAAAAGTATAACAACAATGTCTTCTAAAGACATCACTACAGTTCATATGTGGGCTGTACTGAATGGTGAATATGTGTTGAATTTGTCACATTATTTTGGGGAAAAACAAACAAATAAAAAGGTTAGAATTTTTGTCCTCAATCTTTCAAAACAATTGACTGATTTTTCTCTCTCTCAGCTTTCATACGTACTTACATGGAATTTTAAAAAGTAGTGGCTGTTCCTTACAAATATTTCCTTTTGTCCCTCTGAAATATGCAAAACACTTCATTTCAGATAGAACAAGCTGTTTCATTTGAAGGAAGAGAACATTGGAAGGAAGAGGCTTGTATTAGCAGGGAGAACAAATATTGATGTTATAACCTGGACCAACACATTTGCATTGTGTTTTAGTTTGATTACCCACATTGTCTTCTCATTAACACCAGAAGCATCTGAATAGCTGAACCGCAGTCTCCTCACCTATCAGTCACGGAAATCACCGTGACCAGGGTGAGCCGCAATCAGTGTGAGCAGACACAGCGTGATGGGGCAGGGGGAGAAAAGGGATATCCACACTGGGGTTAAAAGCCTGCACAAAAGTCCACACGGCTGGGGCCACTGCTGACGGTGACTTTGTCCTGACCACTGCACACGGGGTCAAGTTTATCCTTGCAGGAAAGATTACTCCTCTCTTTCAAGTGGCTTGGAGAGAGGTTTCCTGGGGAGGAGGTAAGCAAGGAGAAAGGTAAAACACTGAGACTCACGTCCAGGAGAGAGGCTGAAATGAGAACAGGGAGCAGAACCACAGCCAGCTTTATCCAAAGTGACTGCTGAAGGGAGCTCTTGGAGTAAGAACCTGAGGGGACTCTAGAAGGCACAGAGTTCTTTACAGACTCCATTCTAGCTCATATGGAACATTTTAAAAAATCACATTCATTTTCTAATAACGGCTTTGAATTTGAGTAATTACCCACTTTTGTGTGCTTTGGTCAGCTCTGGTCAGCTTTGTGGTGCCTCACTACAGTGAGGGGGATCTTTACTTTTCACTGAGCTTTTGGGTGCAAGGGAACAGTACTGGTTGGGGTGGGATGTGTCTGTATCGGCTGGAACCCAAAGTTTTGTCCGTCATATGTAGTTCTGAGTGAGGGTGCAAATTACAAACATGGAAATATTTCAACTGTTCCTAGAGTTCTTTCCATTTGAAACCAGCAAGTTAGAGGAGAATGGTTAACTCCTGCTGAAACTTGTTTCTCATTTATTCAGTGTTTCCAAAATGGTGGACTCACATGTGGTAGACAATGGTCACTGAGGTTTCTTGAGGTACAAATCATCAACAGGTGAAAAAAGAGTGCCCTCTGACATGCACACATAGGAGCTGAAATGAAGCTAAAAAAGCTCATGAGGCATCAATCAAGACTTGAAACATCACCAGAGGGCCAAGGTAACCTTAAGAGGAATAGCCAGAGTTCATTACATCATTTGTCAACTCAGTAGAAAGAGAAAGGGTGAATTTTTGAAAGCATCAAAATATGTAACACTCCACACCCCATCCCATGCTCTCTAGAAAGGAAAATAAATTCACTGAGTATGAGATTGTTGCCTAACCAGTTATTTACAGCAGCACTCATGCATGTAACTTTGTGAAAAAGGTAACAAAGCTTGGAAAAAGCCTGAAACATCAGGTGTGAATCCCCCCTCTCTTACTTATACACACCAAATTACCAAATAAATGTAGTTTATTGGACTTAGAGTTTCACACTGACATGTTTTTGACTTTTATTAATGAAATCAAACCAACTTGTGCTTTGTCTTCCAGTAGAAGAACTTCTAAATTCAGTTTCAGTAAATGTCCAAAAGTTCCTTCCGTCTGTCAAAGCCCCTGAATATATTGAAAAATGTGGTGGAAAATGGAGATTTTATATAGTGTACCGGATGTTGTAACTCAAACTAGGTTAGCAATTTCAAACATTTCTGCATAGCTCTGACTGGAAAGATATGTATGAAAATGACAAGACAAAGTTATTTTAATATTACATTAAGATCTATCTCGGAGGGTTTTCACAGTGGTTTACAAGCTGCCTATCCCAGATGTAAGAAAAAGTTTCCAGTCTTCCTTAGTTGAATCTCTTAAATTATCTCACAGTTGAATATATGTGGTCTTTTATGAAAATAGATACCTATCTTGAATACTTCTTACATTTGTCCTTGCAAATGGGCATATTTGAGTTTAAATATGGTAATTTCTTTCTAAAGAAAATATGGTATAGGCAGATAATGAAACTGAATAATGTGTCTGTTCCATTTCTAACTTCTAGGATTCCATACATGTGCAAATTAGAGGCCACTTGAGGAGTAACATTTGCAATATTTTAATTAATTTGATGGGTTAAAACACAAGAATTGTGGGGCGTGTCTAGAAAAGTTAAATGCTCTCTCCAGCACTGCAAGTTTCTAACAGATTATTATCCCCACTGGTCCCATAAATAAACACATAATAATAATTCATATTGTTTCTTGGACTCAAAATGTACTTGATATTATACAATACATGTCAATAAAGACAGTCCCTGCCACACAGAATAATTATCCACCTATTAGGTTCACTGAATCCAGTCTCTGGTAGTACTGTACTTGCCTGAAGGAGCTAAGAGCCCTTTTGATATAGACACCAGTTTCATTCTTTTCCCCACTTTCCTCTGTTTGTCTGATCTTTTCCACTGTTAAGACTTGCCCTGGTGAAGCTTTCAGCCGCTTCTACTACAACTGCAAGAGTGTTTTCCTCTGTACCAGTCCCTATACAACAGCTGTCATTCTAGAGCTGGTCTGCAAAGCCACTCACCTCTCTTCAGTTTAATTACGAACATCTGGGGGATAGTCTACAACTTGTTTGAGGCTCTACTAAACAGAAGAGTTGGTAAATAAAATAAATGTTAAATGTATAAGTAAAATAAAACAAATTTGATTTTGTTATCATAAAAGTAAAGGCAGTCCTCCTGGAGGAGCACATGGTTTGTGGAGTCACTGTTGAAGTCAAAGACTTGTATGATATGAAAGACAAATGGCACAGAAATGAGATGTGAATGATTAGTGGAATTTGTTTCAAATACTGTTACATGTTCTAGCAAAGGACATTGAACAAAATAGGTAGAGTGAAGTTCTCTTCCTTGAGCCAGGAAGGGATAAAAAGCTCAAACTGCTCACATACACTGCAGGCAAGATGAAAGGGATAAACTAAAATTTTATATCAGAGTATCTCTATTCCATCTGAAATCTGCTTTTAAGCTGCTCTGAAGTAACAAAAACGAAAAAAGTATTTTTCTATGCAACTTCCCAGAACATGTTTAATCCAAATGCTCATATGTAATTGTCATTTTCTGTTTTCACAGTCCTGCAGTTGCTTCTTTTGAATTCACTGTACAGACCTGTGGTTGATTCACCCATTCAGCTGCAGTCAAGTAGCATGTCATGACATTGCAGTCTTTTTTCTAAAAGGGAAAGCATCGTAGCAAGGAAACCTAGTAAGATTTTTCACACAGTTTCTTAGCTTCCAGGCAGGTAACAGTGTCCTAGGAACCTACCAGCTTAGGGCACCCTCTTCTGCCCCTCACCAGTCAGTCTCTTAAAACTGCTATTCTATACAGAGTAAATTGAGTAGACTTCCTTAAACTACTTTAAAATAAGGAAAATAAAAGTATAGCTCCACTTAGCAAACTTGGAATTAAATTATAATAAACTGAAATTAACTTCAAGGAGTTACAAGTTCAGATGTTATTTTATTGGTGATCAGATTCAGTGTTTACAGTTTCACCTCAATATGAAGTAAATCTATTCTATTATGGTGATTCCATGGATTAAAGACAATAAAATGCTTTCTGGGTGGTCCTGGGACTAAAATGCTTCTCATTTCAGGCTGCTGCAGGAAGGCTCCTTCCCTTTTTTGCACATCAGCTAGTGGGAAAGTAAGGTGAATATCACATATGTACAGAAGTTCCACTGTAATTCCACATGCAGCACACACATAAAATTCTGTGTGAAATAAAGTTTAAATTCAGATTCACAAAAATAAGAGAGACCAAAATTCAAATTCCCTGCATAATATGATTTATGCCTCTTGTTGAATCATTATGATAGCCTTCAGTTACAAACTGCTTGTTTAACTTGATGAACCTTACAAGTCTCCTTTTCTCCCCAACAGATATTCATTTCGTGCCTCTTCATCCTAGTAGTGCAGCTGGAAACCTAAAAAGGAAGGAACTCAACTACAGTTTATAAGAAATGTGAAAATGTTATTTTGCCAATATTAGAAGTGGATAAATTCAGTTTCTTTGTGGGTACCTCCCAGGCAGACCTGCATCTGCCCACTTCACTCTCTCTACCATGGCTGCCTCTGGATTCTTTTCATTTATCCAGGGATTAATTGCAGCTTTTGCAGCAGAACAGCATCACCTGGAGCTGGGAACAATCTAACCATCAGTTTATGTTTTGCTGTGAGTACATCAACTTACCAAGTGTTGTGGTTTAACCCCAGCTGGCAGCTCAACTCCACGTAGCCGTTCGCTCACTTCCCCTTGTCTGGGATGGGGAAGAGAATCGGAATGGCAGAAGTGAGAAAACTCACAGGTTGGAGTAAGACCAGTTTAACAGGTAAAGCAAAAGCCATGTACACAAACAAAGTAAAGGAATTCATTCACTATGTCCCATAGGCAGGCAGGTCTTGGCAGGACAAAAGGACATAGCCCCAAGCTGCACCAGGGGAGGTTCAGGCTCGACATCAGGAGGAATTTCTTCACGGAACGGGTTCTTAGGCATTGGAACAGACTGTGCAGGCAGGTGGTGGAGTCACTGTCCCTGGAGGTGTTCAAGAAATGACTGGATGTGGCACGTAGTGCTATGGTCTGGTTGACAAGGTGGTGTTTGGTCAGAGGTTGGACTCGATGATCTTGGAGGTTTTTCTAACCCAGATGATTCTGTGATTCTGTGTTCAGTCATCACCACTAAAGCAGGGCTCCTTCACACATAACAGTGACTTGGGAAGATTAATGCCATCATTCCAAACACGTTCCCTTCATCCTTCCCCCCCAGCTTTATATGCTGAGCACAACCCAAAATGTTACAGAATATCCCTGTGGTCAGTGAGGGTCAGCTGACCCAGCTGTGTCCCCTCCCAGTTCCTTGTGCACCCCCAGCCCTTCCACTGGTGGAGTAAAGAGAAAAAAAGGCTTTGACTCAATGTGAGCCCTGCTCAGCAGAAACTAAATCATCCCTGAGTTACCAACACTGCTTAGCACAAGTCCAAACCACAGCCCCATACCAGCTACTGTGAAGAAAATTAACTCTCTTTCAGCCAAAACCAGTACACTGAGCAAGATATCAAGAACAACAAAACTTTCTCATTAACGTAGACTGTCATTTTAGCTATCCAAGTCTTCGCAGAGAAGTTTTACTTCATACTGTTTTCTTGGTTTTTATGAGGAACCTTTACTCAACATATTTAAGATATGTAGCAACCCACAGGGGAATGGATTCAAATATAATACTGTATGCATAAACCACAAAAAGTACTGATTAGAGAGAGAAAAAAAAATGTTTGATCAGATTGAAAAATGTACTGTGAAACTGCAGAGATCTGAATTTTTTAAAGGCTTATTACCATATTGCTGTGCTCAGGGAAATGACTACACATCAGTATACATTTTAATTAAAGCATAAAGTTTTAAGACTAGATTCTATTGAGTTCTTACTCAGCATACCCAGAGGGCTCCCCTCCCTGTTTGATAAAACATGTGATTTTACTGACCTGGAAACATATACTTTTCTAACAGTTGCAAACAGCTATCCCATAAAAGAGACCTCAAATATGAAATGCTTGTCCAGATGTATATGATTTATATAAGCTTTTTATACATTTACTTTAGAGTCCCTAAAATGCTACTTGATTATTGATATGCAAAGTTAAATTTCAGCTGTGAAATTATGAACCTGATAGATAAAAAATAAAGAAGTGGTGTTTAAAAGAGCTCAAATGGATGGTACAGTATTAATCTTTTTTCATGAACATTGCAAAACACATGTTCATCTGGAAACTTTTATATGTGTACATACATACAAAAAGCATATTTTTTTCCCTGTTCTCATGCATGCATATATATATATATATACATATATATATACATAAACAAGATTGGAAGAGCACTTTTAGTACTTTTATGAAGGGAAATACAATAAGATGTGTGCTTGTCTTAGCTTTAAGTGCCTATTTTGTATGATGAGCTGGGAGATCACTCTCTGTAGTCTCCCTATACAGCCAGCAGAGAAAATGAAGATTTTCCCAAGGGAAATCCAGAGCACCCTTTTTAACAGGTTGCTACGTATCAGATTCAACATGGTACCTATTTCACTATTTTTGGATAGATAAGAGGTAAGCCTTTTAACTTAGGTCATCCTCTGTAAGCATCTAAACAAGGTAGTACTAATTCCTTGTATATAACAATTAAGGGCAGTAGCTCTCTAGTTGAAACTTCAGTAATTACTTCCAGTAATTCATTCTGGCACCAAAAAGATGCTTTAAACAATACTTTGTTCAATAGAAATCATAAACTGAGAGTATGGAGAGAGGCATTTGGTCATCCATGAATAACTGTTTGTCTGATGTTCCCATGCAGCTTGCTTCACACAGTTTACAAATTGTTTTAGACAAAATTTATTTCTAAGGGAAGAAAAAGGAGAAATACTATCCAGATTAAATTGTTTGCCATGACCATTTTACTTGAAATTCAGTTTGACAAGACCTGTAGGAATCCTGTTCTTTGTCCTTTGATTTTTTGGGAGTTTTCTTTTTGCTCTTTAACCTTAATTAAAAAAAAATAGAAAAGGAAAAAAAGGTTGAAACCTGGGATTGCCTCTTTTCCTGGAACCACCCACTGCTATCTCAGATGAGGTGTTGTAGCCAGAGATGCTTTTGGAGCCCACATAAGCATTAGCTCAACAAGTTGCCCTTAGTCAATTCAGAGCTCTGTGCCTCAAACAGGCAGCACTGTCCTCTGAGGACTTTCCCCAAGTGCATTTGTGACTGGGCCTAGTGGGACTGGACCTAGTGCTTTCACCACTGAAGTTTTAAAGCTAATTTCTCCATGATTTGTCTCAGTCTTGGCAAGGGTTAGGGGAAGAAATGTCTAAATTTTTGTTGAAGTCTGTCAAAATAAAAATGTATTATGTTAAAAAACCTCTGAAGTTTGATGACTATTTAAAAAAAATATTTTATATGTGATTTTTTTGTAAACAATATTCTTCCTTGGTGTCTGAGGCATATTTATGTTCTTCACTTTTCATGTCCAAGATCATGACTTGGCCATGATCCAAGACATGAATGAGGTGTTCACCCTTTTCTTCATTCCCCAATGGTGAGTTTTGTGTGGAAAAAAAAGGACCATGGGAATTGGTGAGAAATTGTGCTGTGATCCTACAGGTCCTTAGTCCAAATAGTGGGGGCATCAAGACTGCATGACACTCTTTGTGTTGTTTCTCTCCTGTTCGTATAGGAAAGCAACTCAGCTCACCTTATTCTGCTACCCATTTCCATATGTGCTTGAATTAATTTAACACTGCTATACTGGTCTATAATATTCCCTAATATTTCCAGATGTCTCTCTTACTCAAACTATTCTTAAACTCTATCTCTTACTATAACTGTACTTACATCCTGATTTTCCAGTCTATCCTATACCAAAAAGGGGAAGAAATGAGACTGGGATAAGATGCTTCTCAAAAATGTTTTTCAAAACAGCGTGTGGAACAGAAATCTTGAAAATATTTTTTTCCCAGATCATTGCAGTTGCTGGTCTCAAAGAAAAGAAAAATTCCCAAACTGAGTAGTGATAGCTTATCTTTCCTCTAGCACCTTACAGACCTTCAGAAAGGACAGTGTGAACACTAATATAGTGCCTCAGTGTAGTGATCTTAAGTTTCTTTACTGAGAATTTTGTAGTGGTGCTAGCAGGCATTCTGGTGCAGGTTTGGCAGAGGATACAGAGGGCATTTTGGCATCCTCATGACTGGGGTGATGATAAGGTATAACTTTAGGTAGAAATAACAAATATGTCATCCGCTTTCTGTGCTGCAGCTTGTACATGTTCCTGGGGCCCCCTCTCCTCTTCTTCAGAATGTGGAGTGATTATTCTCCTCTCTGCACAGTTTTCTCTATTTCTGCTTCCACAAGGAATTTTTTCCCATTCCTCAGGCCGTCTGAAAAAAAAAAAAAGGGACCAAGAAAGCAGAGATAAAGTTATTTCCTTTGACACTTCCTACCTGCAGCAGGAACAAGAGAAGAAAATCTAAACCAGACACCTCTTCAGGCTCAGATCCTCACTTGGTGGGTTCTGACCTCAGTATACTGAAATAACCACATGCCCAACTGCATGGACTTACAGCCACATATCAAATAACTGACTCCTGAAGCCTGGAAAGAGCTGATCTGCAGCTAAGTTGGAGGTTGCCAAAAACTGGAATGATTTATTCATTTTCGTAGCTTAAATAGTAAATTTGTTTAAATAGTAGCATAGCATTTCCACAGCACTATACATATTCAAAGCAATGTCCAAACAGGAACTGTTTAATTAATTCTTACAGTACCCCCTATGAAGTAGTTAAGTAAGTTAATGGGAGTTCACAGGCTCTCAGGATTGATTAGAGCAGGCAAGCAAGGAAGTGTTTTGCTCAGGCTGATGATGTGAAAGGATAGACGAATGAAGTGGGAGGGAAAGATTCAGCTCTTACAGTCTCAAGTTTACAGGACAAAGTCTGTAAGGAATTGAAATGACTCTCATCAACATTTAATTAAAGCTGTCCTTTAAGAATCACTCACATTATATATGGATTTTTTTTTTTTTATTCCTGGTGAAAGTGTAATATTTATTTTTTCATCAGAGTTAGTGCTATTGTATTTTAATGACTATTTAGCCTTATCTCCCAAAAGGAATATTTTGTTTATCATATGGGAAGCAGGCTATAAGTGATACAGGTAACTATTCTTCCTCTTTGGCAGCTTTCAGGCAAAATGTTAGCAAAGACACTATCACTCAGCAGTGGTGATGGGAGTTCAACATTTTAATTGGTGTCCGTCACTGAAATGAAATCAAAAGGAAAGTTAAAAATAGCAATACTATAGAAAGAGAGATGGTGATGATGATATAAAACTCGAAAATGATTAAGGATAAGCAACGATCCAAAGTAAAAGAATAATATTTCTTCTCACCCTAGATTTTCTTCATTTACAGCATATCGCCTTAGCTTAAGACCTTAAAAGTGTATAAAGGATCCATATGAAAAAGACAAATAATGAGACTCATGAAATGATCAGATTATTGGTAAAAGTAAAGTAAGATAAATCAAAATTTTACCTATTTTGGCTGCAGTCACCGCCCAATCAGCAACCAAGAATTATGTGACACTGTGTCCTGCTCTCCAGCTGGACTGACTGCCGCAGTCAGAACTGTAGGAGCTGGCTATTATCCATGGAAGTAGGGGAAAAAATTGTGTGGGTAAGATGCTTTCAAGAAGCTGCCTGCTGGGAACTATTGCATTAGACTTTCTTAGAGAGCTCTTCAGTATCTGAAACCCATGATGGGAGAAAAGACAGAGGGGAATCTGCAAAACCAGGTTATTTAAAAAATGATCTTTCCTGCTTTCAAACCTGACATCATAGATTAGTGATCTCTTTCAGGAGCTGCAAGACATGGATCCTGCTTTTCTCCCCTAGTTTTCTTTTCAAGGAGAAATGTTTTAGTGTGGAAGTTACTTAGTAACTCAAAGAACTTCTACAAATAAAAATGATGGAAGGTTATTTTTTTGAAATTGCCTGAAGCAAAGTGTTTTTTGTCGTGTTTGAAACTCATATGCACATTAAATTGCTGACACTTCATTCCGTTTCTTTTATTTCAATCCCTGCTATTTTCTATTTTTTATTTCTGTTTCTTTTTTTTTTCACCTGAATCACACCATTTACAAAAGTCCATTAGCAGACATCTTTTGATAGTCTTTATTTTATGCTACCTTAGCAAAAATAACTCTCAAGTTATTTTCACCTCCTGCAGCTTAAAAGGGATGATTAACATTTTCTGGAGATCTATAGGAAAAAAAAGCCCCTCAAAAAAAGGATGTATTGATGTATTATGCAAATATTTAAATAGGATTTTGGTAGATGTGTACCTAAGTTTTGTGGGGTGAGAGATGAAGTGTAGCAGTTTGTGTTTGATTCTCTGCTGTGTTGGTTACTGCGATATCACAAGGCAAAACACTTGAAAAGATATGTTAGAGGGTAACAAGTGAGACTTTCTTTTCACCCGTGAAAATCACTACAAAAGGTACAAGCTAACAGGTCAAATGTATTTTCCTCCCTGAGAGATGAATTTTGGACCATGGATGACTGAGTCCTGGTCCACCTTCCCAAAAAAAGGACATGGGAAATTTTTTAATCATTAGAAATGGTTTAACTTAGACAAAAGGGGTCAAATAAGGTTCTGTATTCCATTCTAGCAGTGTCCTAGGGCAGGAAATGGGTACACTGTGGACAAACTTAGCTCCTGTCCAGTACATATTCAGCTCTGAATGTGTTGCATACAATGTCCTCTAATCACACTTTTGAATGAGAAAAAAATTATAGGAAAGGTGTCAATGCCTTGATCTGATCTAGGCACCTGAGGTAGATCAGAGGACAAGTTATTAGATTTATCTTACTTAAAACCCCATTATTTTTTCTCCACTGATTATGACAGAAGCCTTGATTATTTAGCTCAGATGTAGACAGATATATCGGGGCTGGGTAAGGCTTCAGTCCTATCGTGGATATAGGATATGCAGTGGACCCTACATAGTAGATATATAGGACATCATCTAATAACCTTCTGTGAATCAATTCATAAATAAATTCAATGTAAGTGTCTTGTGCTGTCTGAGATGCCTCAGAGCACCCAACCTGTATGGACATGGCTGCTTGTGAGGGACTGAAAGGTTAATGGGTAATGACCCAAAACACTCACCCATTTGTGGACAGTCAGGTGCTTTGCTGAGGCCAGGCTTGCACCCCCGAGGGTCAGAAGATGAGGTTTTGGGTGTGTAGTGCCAAGCCTCTGGTCCACCTAAGGCAGATGGGGTGAACACCCACCTCTGGAAGCCACAGGCTGGGTTTTGAGCTAGATAAGAGGCAGACCCTGTGGAGACAGGGTGGTGCTTCTTCTCACGCCAGTTGTCCTCCTTTGCACACACCTGCCCGTCCCCGGGGAAGGTCACATTCACACACAGCCTGAGGGTGTCCATCCCTTCTGACGGGACGTAACTGGCTCCCTACGTGAGAGGGACCTGTCATGTCTTAGGAGGTGTCTTCAACCATCAAAGACCCCCACAAGACCCCCAGATTCATTTCTGAGGCCTTCCACCAGAAGACTGAAAACTCACTCCCCAAGGAAGTACCTGGGCATTCCCACCAAACCTGAGAGTATTTTAATCAATTGAACTCTATGTTTAATAGGATTCCCCCACCCCAACAGATCTTGACTGTGACCATCACTTCCTCAAGACTGTGATCTTCACTTTGCAACAACCAAATCATGTTCCAGGATCCATGGGTGGTGGTATTTTTCACCTCTTATCCTTTCCTTCTTTCTTTTTTTTCTTTCTTTCTCTCTTTCTTTCTTTTTCTTTTTCTTTCTCTTTCTCTCTTTCTCTCTTTCTCTCTTTCTCTCTTTCTCTCTTTCTCTCTTTCTCTCTTTCTCTCTTTCTCTCTTTCTCTCTTTCTCTCTTTCTCTCTTTCTCTCTTTCTCTCTTTCTCTCTTTCTTTCTTTTTCTTTTTCTTTCTCTTTCTCTCTTTCTCTCTATCTCTCTTTCTGCCTCTTTCTTTCTCTTTCTTTCTTTTTCCCTCACACATTTTCTTAAGAGATATTTTTATGCTTTTACATTGCTATACTACTATAGATAATAACCAATGCAGCTACATACCTGCTTTCCATTGAAACCAAACTGTTCTAAAATAAACCCTACACATATATATTTACAAACACTAATTATTCAGTGTCCACCCCAAGGGATCTTTTAACAAGAACCTGGGTTACCCTTGCCTTCAGGAGTGTGTGGCAACACTGCTACAGTGCTTATGAGAGGCAGAGATCAGGTGGCATAGCCTAGGGAATCTCAGTGCTTTACCCCTGGAAAACTCTGTGGGAGCAATTAAACTGAGGCACAAGTTCACATAATTTTATAGTCTGATGTTGTTCTCTGTATTCTTCAGTAGTGTTCTGCAGTAACTGCAAAAATATCACAGAAACTCAACAATCAAAGCAGCAGTTAGTACCTTTCACAGATTAAATGTCCACACTCTCTTTAGGGTGAGATTCACTTGTCTAATCTAAACACTAATTGTCATTTTAGGCACCACAGGATATTTGTTCAGCCTCTATCAGAAGGGATCAAGTGTCCAAGATCTGCATAGGATCTCCCATTGCCATGTAGGCATTTTAGAAGGCCTTGGATCTTTGAAATGACACTGGATCCCTATATGAGATAATCAAATCCTCCCTAGTTACTGCAGAGCTCAGAACCCCATCAACTGTGCAAAAAGAAAGAAAAAAACCATCCTGGAACATAGGATAACACATGTAATATGGATATATTGAAGAATTTTACTTATAAAATTAATTTGGTTGAAGTGAAAAAACCAAAATTTCACTGATAAAATACTCAGATCATTAAATACATTCTCATATTTGTAAAGAGGGAGAAAAAAAAAGGAGCATCACAACTGGAAGAAATTAGCTTATGACTGCTAAAGAATAAAAATAGACTTCAACAGACTACCATGACTAGTTTAAGGAATAAAAATTGAGAAATTCAGAGGGATATAGACCAGGCAGGTGCAGCTACCATTTGCAAAATCTCAGGAGCAACACATAAGGTTGTAACATTGTAACATGAGCAGTTGCCTATTACAATTTAATGGACCTGACAAGTGCACTGTACTGTCCAGGGTGATGACAATTTATTTATGAACAATACATAGAGATGCAGGAGCTCAGACTGTATTGCAAATGTGTATATCTTTCTTTATTGGAGTAATAAATAAATAAGGCCAGGTGATATATTTGAAGTTTGCAAGTATTTTAATAATATCAGAATTCTAGAGCAAGCATCACTGAATTGAAAGTGGAGATTTCCTTTGATTGCTTTCTACACATTAGTTCAATGAAAGGTTTGTTGCGTGAACTGAAAGAAGTTCAGCGCCACTGCTGACATTTAATTGCAGAACAGGACAGAGTATACTTCTTAAATGTTTCATTTCTGTTTCATTCAAAGCAAAGCAAAGCAAAGCTGCCTTGCAGACACACAAGTAAGCAAGACAGTTTCACATTCTTCAAGACTGTTCCAGTGAATGGTTCTTAGTCTGAATAAAAAATATTATTTTTCTCTGCCTGATTCAGAGCAGAGTTTCTTATCCCAAATTACCATTCTCAGAAGATTTTGAACATCAGGCTCCCATGCTCCAGGTATGTTCCAAGCCCAACCTATAGTACATGGCAATGTTACTGATGAAGTTTCCTCATCTCCCAATCTACCTCTCATTAAAATCAACTTTCTTCTGTCAGCCTCTTGTAGGCTTCAACAGAGGGATTTGCTTTTGTGATATTTCATGTAGTTGTAGTGCTAACAACTATAACATGAAAATAGAAATGTTGCTCTTGCTGGACACTTTGTTGTGCTTTTTTCAATATTGGCTCAAAAGTTGCAACATTTGTCTTCAGGCAGCAGCCACTGTACAATAGAGGGGGCACTAATACCAGGGTTTACCTGCACAGGGCTTTGCCAAGCTGGTTTGCAGCCTCAAGAGAAATGATTTTCAGGATTTCATAAATGCAGTGACTCCTTGTGCCTAATCACATGGCAACTGCAGCAGTAAACATCAGTAAATGATACTAGGAAGATGCATAGAAACTTGTGTGCCCTGTGATCTCATGTTTTTCTAGAGTACGTCTCATGCTCCTATGGGACTAGTAGTAATACCAGTGTTTCAGCCATTAAAATGCCAGCTTTACGATAGACAGGAGAAAAGAGGGTATGCCACAACTTTGCCTAACTTTCTGTAGAGTCCAGAGGAGGGATGGAGCACCTCCTCTGTGAGGAAAGGCTGAGAGAATTGAAATTGTTCAGCCTGGAGTAGGGAAGACTTCAGGGTGACCTAATTCCATGCTTTCAGTACCCCACAAGGAAAATGAAGAGACTATTTACAAGACCGTGTAGTGACAGGACAAGGGGTTGTGGCTTCAAACTGAAAGAGAGCAGGTTTCGATTAGACGGGAAGAAATTCTTTACTGTGAGGGCGGTGAGGCATCGGAACAGGTTGCCCGTGGAAGTTGTGGATGCCTCATCCCTGGACTGTTTAAGGTCAGGTTGGATGGAGCTCTGAGCAACCTGGTCTAGTGAAAGGTAACCTTGCCCATAGAAGGGAGATTGGAAGCAGATGATCTTTCAGATTCCTTCCAACCCAGGCAATTCTATGAATCTGTGATTGTCACAGATACGACAAAGCTATATCTGACCATTCACAGTTTTCAGTGCATTACTCTGGACCACTCTAGAACATTGTGATTTATAGTTTTAATGAATCTAATGATTTTTTTTTAGAGTGTTAATAATGCAAATCTTAGAGCATAGAATATTTGCAAATGAAACTGTTTATAAGCAAAAATTAACAGATCTAATTTTAGTTATCCAAGATAAGATAAAAATAAACAAAATTTCACTGAAGCATAAAGTCAAAGAGCAGAAATTTCTGTCTATGGTGAAAGTTTATAGTCCATTCACAAAACAATATACAACTCAGGGAAACAAATCCCCATTCTGTACTGTTGGCAGAGAAACTTAGACAAGTATTGTTCTTTTTAACACTGGAACACCCTTCTAGAAGCTGAGATTATGAAATATTTTTGCTCATATTCTGAGATCAAACAGTTTTTTCAAATACATCCTCACAATAATTTAAGAAAACAGCAGATAATATAGTCCTATCCTAAAGTTCCCCTGCTAGATCAGTATGACACACTCTTTTTGGACACATTGCAGTATGACAAAATTATATTTTGCAGACTACTATCATTTCAAATTAGTATTGTTTTACTTTGGGATAAGTAAAGTGAAAAGGTAAGTTTAGAGAGTCAGAAATTTATTTAATAAGTCAAAGGCTAAGCATAGATTTTAGAGAAAAGTACATTTCTCCAGTCTCTTTTTCAGATAAGCTGATGTACACTATATAAGGGTAAGTCTGGGTAGTTTAGAAAAGCTATTGATTTATAATGGATTATAAATTACTCAGAGTCCTCTAAAATGATACAACCAGAGGTAAATAAAAGGAAAGGAAAGAAATAAAAGCCTAAAAGGAAAATGCAAAATGTGCTTATAATTCCAGCCTCAAAGACGACACCTTTAGAGAGGTAATGACTTTATGGGGGCAATGTCAAGATATCATGACAGAATCACAGCAATATATTAGCATTTTATCTACAATTTATTTAGTATTTGCTTTGTATTATTTAATTAATAATCTCAGAAATAAATTGACTTTCAGAAGTATATTACTAGCCTTTTACTGAGATCAAGGTCTTCTGAGGAAAAATGTTTTCTCTGAAAGAAAAAAAGATGAAATAACCTTATTGTTTACCTCTCTGGAGGTAAATAATTATTTTCGCAGCATTCAGTAGAGAGGGAGTGATGGTTGGCACTTAAAGAAGCAGGCACAATTTTTGCCTGAGAAAGGACTATAAAGTCATTTATACATTAAAGATAATTATCATGCTAATTCCCTTACTGAATGAAAACCGTCACTGTATTTAATACACAGAAAAGGACTGAATACCAAAAGTTATTATTAAATAATTTTCAGCTGTTGATTGCCTTCAGAAAACACCAACAACCAAACAAAAAACAAAAACAAAAAAAAAAATCAAAACCAGGAAAAAATAAGCTTGCTGAGCTCACTTACAGTAAGCTGTGTTTTCTTTTCCCTGACCAGAAATGGTCCTGAATTTAACACAATGACATAAAACTGTGCTTTAACTATGGACTTGTAGCCAAAACATGGCATCATTCCTGTAGCAGACTGTGTCCTCCCTTAAAAAGTGCTTTTCAAGTGCTACCACTTCTAAAATAATAAAAACTTAAATTCAACAAAGGCTACATTCCTCACTGTGTGACTTTATATGATACATTCCATTGCATTCTTGAATTCTGTCACATATAAAAGTATTTAGCAAGAAAGACATTAATGTAAAAATATATCTCAATAATGATGAGGAAGTATGACACTAAATAATTTCTTCTGTGATTGTCATAAGTCAAAGTAGCATGTACTTTCTAGCAGTCTCCTATTTGTATAGTTGGCAAATTCTCTTTTAATTCTATTAGATGTTTTATATGTGTGTGAATGTACATGTGTGTATGTAGATGCATATCCCCGTATGTAGAGATTTATCCCCATTAAAACTAAGAGCAGATCCAGCAGTTCCAGTATGTGTATGGTGTGCAAAGTGTCCTTACACTACATCATCATTGCAACATTGTTATCTGCAGTTTACAGTATCAGTGAAAATATATGTAGTTCAAAAGTGCTCCTTATAGTCCCACATTATTCAAAACCCGAAGATGCCATTTGAAAAAAAAAGTGTGTAAAGTAATATATACCTTCTTTTTCTTCCAAATTTCACTACTCTGTGTTTCTCCTGCTCAAACAGAGGAAAGCTAAAATGACATGAAGGAAGTAGCCCACTCTATGTTGAAGTGCTCCTGCTGCTTTTGTTTACTGCTGTATAACCATTAAATTGTGAATATGAGATTAAAAAATTCATCCATTTCACTTTTTAAAATTGTGGCTTTTCTCTTCATTTTTGCTCCTATTTACCTAGTGTCAACACAAAGGAATTCAGTGAGTTGCAATGAATTATTACAGATTGATGCCTATATAAATGATATAAATATATCATTATATATTATACATTTATATCATTATATATTATATATATTATTTATATATAATATAAATGATATAAATGTATCTGTTCCCTCTCTTCTTTGACCTTAGGAATCATGGGGGCTTATCCATGTTGTCATGTTATAGCTGATGTGCATATGTGTCAAATCTTAAAGATGCCAAATTAACTGTTTATCTGTTTGTCGGTGGTCACTGTATTTGCCTATACCTGTTCCTTTTCCCAGCTTCATTTTTCTTGCTGAGGTTACGTGGCTTTTGCATATCTTGAGATGAGCAACCCTTTTCCTCCTTTGTGCAAACTGTTTGAAATCAGGCTAGGGTTGATAGCAGGTATTTTGCGTATCTTCATTACTGGTGATAATTCTTTTCTTCTGTGTGTTGTACTGGGGTCAGGACACAGGAATTTTCATTCTTTCTGTATGCAATCCACCCATTAGCTTTTGCTGGTAATTCTGGCAAGCCTTGTATCTAACATATATACCAAATAGCCTTTTTTTTGTGTTCATGTTGAATATCATCATTGAACATCATAAAACCAGAATGTGGTGGTGGTGGAAGCTGCCACTGCAGCAGAAATTTGACATCTCCCCGCTAAGTTATTGTTTGGTTCGTTCCCCGATGATGTAACCCAGTTATGTCAATCCCGTCCCCTGTTCTGGAAAGCTCTCCTTTACTCGACACCCCATAGGCTCTGGCTCCCTTTCTCCTCCCCTCTCCTTCCCCGATCGGTTTTCCCCATGTCACCCCACCTTATCTCCGCCCCTGGACCCTCATGTGACTGGACCCTGATGTTCTCTCCGCCCCTTGCTGTCCTGGTATTTAATCCTGTGTAAGCGCAGAAATCTTGTTCTTTGTCCCTGGATTTCTTTGTGCAGTGGACGTCATTAAACTCCACAGAACTCCATACAAAGAGCCCCTCCCACCTCTTTATCTCCACCGACAGCTTGGAGTGGGGGTGTGTGTGTGTGTGTGGCTGCCTGCAGACACCTTGCAGGGTGTGTCTGGTGCAGGCGAAGGGATTTGAGAATCCCGCAGGAGCAGCTCAGCAAGGGACGCTTCCTGGAAGGTCACTGCACCTGAACCTCATCCCCCCCGCACCTTCCAGCCTTTAGAAAAGGCACGAGCGGCACCAGAAGAAACAAATTCTACATCCAAATTTAAAGCTTTTATGCTATTTTCATTTGTGTCTACAGTGCATTGTCCTGAAATTGATTTTGCACATGCAGTTTATGAGGTAACTTCTACAAGACAGCAAGACTTTTTTTTGTTTGTTTGTTTTTTAATCATTGGTGATATCAGCCCAGGATACTGCTTGGAGGCTTTCATAATTGCATTAGAGAGTGGAATCAATGTCAGAGATGACTGGTGTTTACATAGACTATTTTGTGCAAAGACAAAAAGAATTGTGAAACCATTCTTTGCAGTTCTGGATTTCTCTGAAGCCAGTGTGCTGTTCCAGTCTAGAGAAATACAGTCAACATTTAAATTGAAAAGATTCCCTAGAAGTCTACTTGAAAAAAAATCTTCTTGCATTTCTCAGCTTTATTTCAAATCCAAAATTGAGACTGGTTATTCCCAAGGCTCACAGGAATGGGCAGATAAACATGGAATTAATTCAAAGAGCCATAATTTGATTAAAACCAATATTGTTTGGGGTAAACTGTGCAAAACCACACTCCTTTAATTTGCTAAAAGAGAAAAAGATCTGGTGTAAATCATCATCCAGCAAGAATCTAAAAACAATTTGAGGGTAGGGGTATCCACTTATTTTATCTGAATTTTTGTATTCAAGGTAAATACTTTCATTTTCCAGTGATACAATTCGAAGGCCACTGAAGCTAATGGAATTTGCATCAGATCCTAATTAAAAAAAAAAAAGAAAAAATGTTTTGCATACCAAAATATCAGTCTTAACTAATAAAACCTAACATGACTTGTTCAATCCTGTAGTTTTCCCCTTCAAATTTCTCTATATAGCTCTACAAGCAGATGTGCAATTATCATTTGGGTACCTACAATTATATGTTTCATGATATCTGTCATGTTCAAACATGCACGTTTTCAGGTTGCAATTTATTCATGCAAACTTTGACTCAGCAAAGTCCTAAAGCCATTACACTTTTGCAGATTTGCTTGAATTTAGAGACGAAGAACTTTTTAAATTTGGGGCCTCCTTTTGTCATATCTGCTCTGTTTCATCGGCTGATATATATATTTAAATAGCTGTAGGACAGCACAATGTGAGATACATGTTTTGCTGTTGCAGGGCAGGTCAGATAACATTGACCAGCCTTTTTGTAGACTTTAAATGTTTTGTTGTGGCCATATAAATCTTTACGAATAATTTTGAGTGAGTAAGAAGGTCTAGTCTGCCACTATCAAGCAGAGTTTTATCAAGAAGGATCCATTGGAAGCAGGTCTGCTAAAGTCACACATGGATGAGTGTTCTTCTCTGCTAGAATAAGCAGTAATAACTGTCAACTAGGGGGAAAAAAAGAAGGTTTAATTGGTTACAAGTCATCAAGCCATAAAATGACAGTTCCAACTAATACACATATATTTATATCAACTGATAAATTAGTTCTTCTTGGTATTTACAGACTATTATTTTGAGCCTAAGGTGAGTAAAAGGGAAGTACAAGTTTAGGATTTTGTGTTTTCTTTTTAAAAGGGTAGATCAGTAATCAAGATACAGGCAATCTTCTACAGAACGTCCTGAATTGACAGTCTATACCTAATAATCAACATGGTCAAAATCCTAAAGTGAGTATTATTTTCCTTCATTTCTCTGAATAGAGAAGACTCAATGAATTTAAGAGCAAATTTCATTATTTATCTTTTACGTAATGAGCTACAGGTTTCCTTGTTATCTGAAAAAGAGATCTCCTGAATTTAACAATTACTGATCAGTAATGCAGACACACTACCAACTTCTCAGACCATAGATGAGAGGTCAAACCACGGTCCATTACATACCATCTGTTTCTTGGTACAGCTGTCCCATTGCTGTCGGAGGAGAGGTTCTGTTTAGAAATGAATGGGCCTTTAGAATCTGAGCAGACTTATTTAAGTCTGCACATTCTGTATATAACCATGTCTATAGACATTGCAACACATTTCTGAACACTTATTCCAGATTTATATCAAGAGAAACAAAAAAACTCTCAGCCTATTGATTTCTACTTTATTCCATCAATTTGAACATAACAGACTTGGCATAATAGGTCTACATTCACTCTTGGGGGAAAAAAGATCTAGTATGTGAGCATCCATATTTCTTTATATCATATACCAGATGCCCAGCTGAATTGATTGATAGAACTCAACTGAAATCAGAGGGGCTTGTGCAGTTAACATAAATAGTCATCTGTTTCCTGGTCTCCAGCTTGCACAATTTTTTTAATCCTTTTTTTCCCTCTCTGATAATGAGTTGGCATTAATTTTCTGTGTCTTGACAGGTCACAAGCACTCATGCAAATGACTTGTATGTAAACACACCTGACTGTGTATCAGTGCAGAACACTCAGGGCCATTTGCAACGGGGAAAGAAAGAGAATGAGAAAGGGGAGGGAAATGCTAAACTGCTGGCTGATCTTATTTAGTGATTGATAGCTCTGCTTTTATCGGTACGGTGGGAACTGTCAGAGTGGCCTGAGCAGAACGCAGCTGCTGGCTCTGCACTCCTTGAGCAGCCTCGCCTGCTGCCCTTCAGGCGAGCCAGGTGGCTGTGGATCTTTGCTGGGATCTTTGCTGGAATTCACTGACTCCAGCTTCAGGTGTGGCCCACTCTTGCAAACCTTCTCAAGGGGCAGATATGATTAGCTCCGAGAAACTCTCCAAAACAACATCTGAAAAATTATGCCTGCCATAAGTGTTTGGTGATTAAAAAGGGAAAGGTGGGGAAAAACGGCACAAAACAACAGCAAACCCAAACCAAAACAAGCTGTTAGGGAAAAAGTGTTTAGGAAAGCTTGGCTTTAATTGTGCAGGTGCAGAGGTTGGGTAGGTGCCAGGTCATGCTGATGCCATAGGGTTTGCATTAACATTTGTCAGGATTGAGAAGTTTCTGAGGTGAGGTAAAAAAAGAAAAAAAAAAGGTATGATTTTAGTACCAGTAAGCTGGCAATGACTTTCAAAGTTGAGAGTAAAATTCTTTGTGTGGAGCACTGTTACTGAAACCCCACCCCAGCACAAAGGAAATTTGCAGGTTATAGTCCTTCCTTCTTCATGTGTGTTGGCAGACACAGTAGCAGTATGACTTCTGATCAGAAGAAAGCAGATATTATATTCTGCCAATATCAGAAGAGGATTTTCAAAATACTTTTAAGAAATAAGAGTCATAAACCAACCTCCCCTGAAGACAAGCAAGAACGTATTTCTAACTTTGCTGGAGCAGACATGAGGCCCTGGGGAATTAAGACTAAAAATTAAATCTCCATAACTTCATAGGTCTTCAACTCTTTTCATTACCAAGCAGGCATCCAGAATCTTTCGTTTTGTTCATTTGGTGCAGCCAAAGGGAGGTACAGATTGGACGCTCAAGAAAAAAAAACATATCTGTGGTAGAAAAATACAGCTGGAAAGGATTGTACCAACATGATGGCTAAACCACATTTATCTGAAAAAGGACGTAAAAGGGGACAGCCACATTATCACAAACATGGGTAATTGATTTGTAGAATTATTGTGAATCTTGAAATGGAAGAGACTTCAGAGAACTTCATGGAAGCTTTTTAAGCCAGAGGATATGCAGAACGAGCAGCATTTTTGCAGATATTTATGCAACTTGATTTTAAGCATGTTTTCCTCCCTAGTTGGGCAGACTAAAGCTTTGAAAATGTATAAAAGTCAAAGCCACTTTTTTTTAGTTCTTGATGGAAAATGGGCATTTTCTCTCATTCAGAGCAAGCAGTCTCTATTTTATTCCTTACTAGCAGAAAATGGATTTTGTTTTATTTAATTGTGATTGCTACTAGCTATTTTCATAATTAGTTGTTTAAAATAAAACCATAGTTCAGAAACTGGGGCATCTGCAGCAGCCTAATTTAAGATATAGCATCACAAGATACATGTGATGTTGAAACATGTCAGACTCCCTGCAGTTCCTGCTTTCATTTATTGCAGCTGCAAATCAAGGTGCCTGAAATTGCAGAAAAAGATCCTTTGCGGATCTTACCAACTACAGTAAGTAGCTGATTCATCAAAAATGGCTTGCAGGATGGTGAGAAAAATCTAGTTGTGAAAATGCTTTGATTTTGCGGTAATATTGTGCAGTGACGTCACTACATTTAAATATCATTATTTAGTGATGAAACCTGTCTTCTGGCCTTCTACCAGGACATAATTTCTGTTTTCCCATCCTTATCATGAAGAGCATGCATTTTTTTGTTGCTCTGCTCACTGTTCAACCCTGGCTTTGAAGAAAGGTAGCAGAAAAGGATTCCTGCTTCTAGCTCCACTGCTCAGCGTGGAGACACAGAGAGAGAGACTAATGTCTCAGAGTTTTCTTGAGCAACCTTGCTATCTTCCATACCCCTGCTATTTGCAGTGATGCCTGCACCAAATCCTTTACCTCATGTTTAACAGAGCAACTTAAGTGCTGCGTAGACACGCATCCCACAAGAAATAAAGACACGAGAAATTAATTCATACTCTTTTAACATGGGTTTAATTCACAGGATGACTTAGACCACAGAATTGACATAACTGTTATTCTGAGGCTATTTAAAAAACGTAGGGGGTTTTACTTCAGTTTCTTGTGGAAGGATGAGGAAAACAAAACACAGCCTTTTTCTTCAGGTATTTGTTGCTTAGCCCTGTGATGGCTGTACCCATTGAGGAGACAGAGAAATCAGAAAAATTAACTTCCACTACATAGGAAGAATGCTTTCTTTCTACTAATTATTTCCCAAGTTTTTATTTTCAGGAAATGAAAGGAGGCAAGATCAAAACAAAGGGGATGAATTTGGATACAAAGTGACATTAAGAAACTGCAGAACTCATGGTGAGAGCATGCTGAAACAGCCCAAATGCAACAAGATTCCAAGGAAGACTCATCCTTTCTTTTTAGGGACAATATTTAGCATAGTGTATGTTCTACTTAAATGTTGGTTCACACTAACACAAGGAACACTGGAATCAGATGAAACCAGGCACAAAAACTAAGGCTGAGATCAGATTGTCAGTGAGCATGTTATCTTCAAACTTCTCATAATGAAGTTTCTTACTTCAAAACACTTGGTAATTCAAGGGAGAATAAGATGGCAACTACCTTGTGGGAGATGGTTTCATCACTGGAGATTAAAAAATTAATTTTGATGTCAGTTTTTTACCATGGCCTAACTACTACAGAAGTTAGGGAAGAGCTCTTCCTTAACTAAAACTTATGTGTTATTCAGGGTGTATTTGATTTTTATTATAATCATGGTTTCATATGCATATGTAAGGTCTTCTTTTTGTTGCTCTGCACTCCTGCTCACATTTCTCTTTTCTGTTTTCTGCCTATTACAAAGAGAATACAGACTGATATTGCAATATACAGAATAAAGCCTCACAGATTTAGTAAAAGACAGAATATGTCATTATCTTTGTAGTTCAGTTACTTGTTTATTAGTGTTGTCCAGTTGGTCAAATTAACATTCAGGGTGTCCAGCAAGGCTCATCATCTTTCCTGGAATTTGGAAAGTGAAGTATAACTGGTGGTCTGGGTACCTCCAGCACGTTACATGATTTTCTTTCATCAAATTTATCAATTCACCTTTAGCCGTAAGCCATAATTACAAGACACAAAAGCTAATTTGTGGTGCTGACTGTTCCAACTTTTTAATGAGATCCTTGTAAATCTGTATCTGATATATAATTTGTTTGTTTACATTTACTTTAATCTTGCATGCAGTTATGCAGATATTTATAGCATAGAATCTACCAGACCAATCCTTCAAAAATGTTGAAAAGTATTAGAAAACAAATCTGATGAGATGTTTACTGAGTGGTGAATAAATCTTTTTCTAACTAGGAACTCCAGCAAAAGATAACTTGGACAGAATAGCCTATATCTTGATTTTCTTCACATTCAAAACAACAGTAAATGTATATCTTTTCAAGACTTCCAAGTAATCAAGAAAATGCTGGCTTTGTGTGAAAATAATAGTTTATAAACATACTCTGCTTAAATCCACTGTTTGAAAGGTGCCTTCAAACAATACTAATTTGCCCTGACAGACACCATGATTCAACAGGCTGGGCTCTGCTGACCAGGCATAGTCAGTACCAGAAGAAGCTACAGAATATCCTCTACGAAGGGCTAGTGAGACCACCGTCTTCCATGGAATGTCTGCTCCTCTTATGTAGTAACTAATGGTCATTGTCTATCATGAACCATAATCCTGGCCCTGATTAGTGAAAATTAAATATGGAAATTTTTAAAGGATGCTGTAACAAATGCCCTAAACAGACACAAAAAAAAATCCCCCTACTTTTATAGAACTTTCAATGTAACAATTTCATTGATATTAAATTCATGTTGGAGAGGATAATTGATACATTTCAAGCATTTTGAAACTCTTTGAGGGATTAAAATACCAACAGCACAATTATAACAACATTTATTAATACACTTCCCGGGAAAACATCTATTTCCATATCCAGCACCTCACATTCTGTGGGAGAAATTGTGGTAAACACAGGCTGCTTTTGTTACTTTGAAAATCACATACCTCTTCCTGATCTCTTACAAGCTGTTAGCTACAGCTGGCCATGATAGCAAGCCCTTAAAAATCACAATGCCCTTTAACATCTAAATTGCCATTGCAACATTCCTGCTAAATGCTCAGCATGACTGGTGATGTTTCAGAAGCATGCACACAGCTGGTGCCGAATAAAACAAAAAAAAAGTAGTAATTTGTAAAGTTCACATCCTAGTCCAAACAGTCAGATAAAATGTTCTACAAGGATTTAATCCTATGAAACAAATGGTTGCAATTAGTATTTTGGGGGATTATATTTAAATGTTTCCATTTTATTTAGAACTGTTTTAAATATCTCTTTGTTTTTGTATTTAGCTGGACATGTTTCTAAAGTCATTTGTTATGACTCCCTGTTCTGTGGCAATTCTTTTGTCTAATGCATTAGTGGAATAGCACTGTCTAAAAGTGATGTAAAACAGACCAGCTCAGCAGCAAGCGAGGCTGCGTGGAGTCGCTGTAGTGACCTGAAGAATATTTGCAAAAGAGCTGTACATTCAGTATCTAAAACTAAATGAATGGGGAAACCACACTATTGTGTTCACAACTTCTCCCTTTCAGTTCTCGTTTCCAACTCTCCCCCATTCTGACTCCATCTGTGGGCCATTTGAAATGCAGTTGGTTTGGAGTAACCAGGCTAAATTGAATAAAATGTAAAAGACTAGGGTTTTTTTCAATTGAAACTATAAAACTTCTGGTCAGTTTTCCTCAGAGTATTTTGATGATGGGATGGATCACTGCCCAATGAGCCTGAATTAACTTTTACACTACAGAAGAAGCTCAGTGACTTCTGTAGGACTTCATATGGTTTTGGAGTACCCAAAGCATGTTCATGACCATTATACTACTATATAAAGCCCAATCTTTGAGATGACAGATGTCTCTACTGAAGTATGGCATTCCCATACTTTTGGATAAGGTTAAGAACCTTTCAAGAAAACATTCTCATATTTCTCTCACTGTTCCCTGAGAAAATTAAAAAAAAAAAAAAAAGAGATCTTTCATATTTTCCAAAGTAAAAGGAAAAAAAATGAGCAAAAGTAAAGAAACAAGAGGGAAGAAAAATCTTCCAGACTTTTTCAATACATTATTCAGAAGTTAAAAGGAGCAAAACATTGTTAAAATAATTATTATCGGGTTACCTTTAGCAAGTGGTTAGGTAGCACATTATTGATACAGCATGTTTCATAACAAGAGTTTACTTCAATAAACATTATGCAGAAACTTCGGACTGTAACAGATTAAAAAGGATGTGTTTCTTTAAATACTGTGGCAAGCTGTGGAGGGGTCAAATTTGAACGCAATCATTCAAAATTGGATACTAGTTGTACTATCTTTTAGTGATTTGAAGATATGCCCTGTAAGAAAATAACCATATTCTCCTCTTCAAGGTAAGTGGAACTAATTAGTAAGGTATCGTATTTAAATACAGAAACAGCCAAATCTCTTGGGGTTTTGTTTGTTTGTGGGTTTTGTTTGTGCTTTTTTTTTTTTAATTCACTGCAGTTTTTTTCAGATCCAAAGAAAAAGAACAAAAAGCAGTCTTACAAAAAATATTCATTTGTAATATTGAATCATTTTGATGAAGCAAAAAGGTACATGAAAAATATATGAAGAATGTAGAGCTGTTTTCCTTTTAGAAGTGTTTTTATAAAGGTTGGGATTTAAAGCAACTTGAGTTGCTTTAACCCTAACCCTAATTAGGATTATCACCTCTTTTTTATTCATAGAAATCAGATCCTGTATTTTCAATATGGTCCATCATCCTTGAGCTGTAAATCAGTTTTATTGAACTGAAGTAAAGCCATAACAAGTATGACTACACCAAGTAGTTTACCCTCCAAGTAATTATTGTGGCAAAAGGGAAACGCATTAGTACAACTCATATTTGTGACTTCATATTCAGCATAGCTCAAGTTTAAGGCACACAAAACAACAGGGATAATCTGTAAGGCTTCCCAGAGAGTATGTGATTATTCTCAGCATACCTGTATACAACTTTCTCTTTGCCTTGAAACAGAATAATACAATCCAAAAATGTCTAATTACATTTTGTAACGGCTGATAAATATGTCTCTACAGAAATATGTATGAGCTATATGCTTTAATGAGTATTATTTTAAAGAGAAAGAGAACATCAGGTTTCACAAATGACAGTGTAGAATGGAGATATATGAGATTTAGATGAGATCCACAGAATAAAATATATATGTTTCAGGGTTTTTCCTAAATTAGTTTGGGATCTAATCACCCCAGTGCATAACATGTCCTTGTGTTTCTTGTACAGGAAGTGCAGCAGGTGTGACTGAATATTCTACAACACAGGATAAAGCAGATAACTCTTTACCCATTAATTTCTGCTGAAAAGACAAGAATTACAGATTCTCATCTCAATGTCAGTTAGGAATACAGTTACCTAATTTGTTTGTACTTAAAAGAAACAACTTATGTTTTGGGAAGAAAATTCTTATCCAGCATGTGCAGCTCTTCAAGCTTCTTTCCCAACAGAGTAAGGGGATCATAAAAGCCCACAATGTCCAGGAGCTGTCATGACTGAAAATCTCTCTCAGGTACCCTGTGGTCCTGGGCAGTCAAGGAAAACTTGGTACCAAATTAGGTAATCCAAACAAAGAGATTACAACAGTTCTTGTACAATCGCTTGAGATGCATTTTCACTGATCTCTAGCAAAATTACAAGACTACCTGGAAGATATCTCAATGAAATAGGCCAGACCACCTACATGACTTCTGTACCAAAATTGCTAAAATTCCCTTTCCCAATTTCCCAGCACATAACATCCATATAAGGAGATAATCCTCAATACTATGTATTTTAGACTTTAACTTTGCATCTATACTGGTAGTTCAGGGCAAGAGAAGGGTGGAACCTAGAGGAAATTCTGATTTTAATTTTGGGCTCTGCTTCCACACACACATATTTTTTACCTGGAGTCCACCATTTGTGAAATGACAGTAGCAGAAGTCATCTTGTAAAGTACTTTGAGTCTGTAAATGAGAAGGACTGTAAGAGCTAAGAGTTGATTGATAGGTTCCCAAACACAACTGTCTGTGTGTAGTCTCTGGCTTATATATCCAGCCCTCTGGAGCCCTTGTCCTTTAGGCAGTCTCCTTCGTGGCAACTCAGGCATCCCCAAATTAATGGAGTGGAGAAGAAGTCTCATTTCTAGCAAACTATACTAATGCAGTTGAACCATCCTCCTGATTATCACCAAATCCAGGGTTCAGTGCTGGGTAAAAGCCAGCACTGCTGCCAGCCCTTGTTGCAGAAGTATCTCCTGATCAGGGTTCCCCTAGCTACCACCAAGACTTTTCAAGGAGGGTATGTCTGGTAGTTATTAGCTATAGTACTCTATCCTGTAAAGAAAAAGACGGCCTGTGCTTCTCTACTGCTGTAGGTAAGTGGACCATTTCTGGAATGATTTTGTCATGTTTGGATACAAAAAAAAGAAGGTCTCAGAGACATATTTTCTTTTAAGTTCAAAAGCTGTTGAAAAAGAAAGTGAAGAAATTGATGGTTTAATTTAAGTGAAAGTCAGTTTGTTAAAATCCCACTTAAAATCCAACAGTTATGGTTGCATCTTACATATAGAAAAATGTCTCATTTTGGGACATTTAATTGTATTCCTATCAGCATTTTTTCTCTCCTTCTCCCCTTCTTTTTATCCTTCCCCACTTAATTTGTGTAATGCTTGTTTGGAAAAATTTTGGCTGTCTGGAATTATGTGGTTTTGTGGATCCATGACCATGACTGATAACTATACTATTTGTGTCCAAATCCATGTAAGAGGCCAAATCCAGCTGTGGTGAATCGCAATCAGTACATAAAATTCCACAGGAAATATACATGAATATTTGTTTAGTCCCAACATTAATCTAGCTCCTTCAGCACCTGGAAAACCGTTCATGTCCCCTGACACCTAATACTTCAGATTCCTCTTCCAATGGTGCTTTGAAGCAGAAAACCTGGGAAATAACCTGGGCTGCCCTATCTTAAATGTCATGTAGCAAGGAAACACTGAATGTTGTCCCTTGGACAATGATGGCCAAAATATTATTTCCCAATATTGGTTCCTGTAAGTACCACATAAAGGACCTGAAAGAAACCTGTTTTGTTTGGGTTTTGGTCACAACAGTTGCTTACTCCTGAGGTTTTATCACTTAATTTTTTAGAGCAGGGTTCATTCTGTTGTACCACAGAGGCATTGCAGAGGCATTCTAAAACAAAAAGATCTATTTGCCATTTTCAGCTTTTCTTTGTGCATTCTGATGATACTCCAGAGCTCTTATACTGCTCTAAGATATTTTCTAACCTCATTATCTTCTAGTTTAGATCTGTGTTCTGGCCAACTGTCAGATGGTTGTGAATGCTGTTGCTAATGAACTGTAAACTGTTCAGGGAATAAAATGTTGGCTTCACACTTAGTGTACAGATTTGGAGATTTTAAATATGGGATAAGAACGGTGTTCTGTTTCTCTTTTTTTTTTTAATCTTTACAGGTGTTAACATTTAAACACATTATCCATAACACACCTGAAACAATTGCATCCTTCCAAAGATGTGTTTCTGTCAAAGGACAGAGAAAAATAATTTACAACATGAGCACTCTTTTTAAATTCAGCTCAGTTAGAGCTATGACTTCATTTATAATTCTTTATAGCACACCCAGCTGATACAGTTCTCCTTGAAATTTTGACTTGCAACATGAAGTACAATTCCTAGGAAAAACACAACCTGGGCATAATTCTGCTTGTCTGTGGAACCCCTTTAGTATTAACATTCTTACAGTGGCATAGCTGATAGGACAATTAGCTCCAATTACTCTGTATCAAAGTGATTTATAAAGAGTGTGGGGTTTTTTGGTACTTTATAGTAATATAAGACTAAAATGATACGAAAAATTGGATGATGTTTTATAGCACTTGTGAAGTTTAGTTTTCTGTAACAAGTTACTGAAAAAGAACATCACTAGATATGACTCTTCAAAGCAACACTATACAAAATATTAATTTGCTTGGACTCATGTTCGTGTGCTGTCAGTCTGAATTCTGATGGATTGCATGATGAGAGACATCTTCATGGGAATAGGATTCAAGGGACTAATAGCCAGATTGACAATATGTAAATAGTCAAAAAATACCTAAAACCCAATAGCACAGAATTTTGTTACCTCATTGCTACATACACAGATGCACACAATGCTCATGTTACTTTCCAACTACATTAGTTAGACAGATAACAGTTACAAAGAGATTGTTTTCAGTAGACATGATATGTCTCTGATACGTGGAATAAACATGTGCTGCCAAATGGGAACACATATACTCCTTTCCTGTCTGCTGAAGATAGAACAATAAGTAATGGGCTTAAATTTCAGCAAAAGAATTCTAAGTTATCCATTAGGAAGAAGATTTAACTGTGCTTATTATAGAATCATAGGACTGTAGAATTTTAAGGCTAAAAAGGTTAAACATTGGAGCAGTTTATTTAGGAATGCTGTGTAATCTCCTTTTTGAGAGGCTCTAAATGGGGCTAGATATGCATCTGTCAAATATGGCTAATATGCATTCATCCTGTCTTTTACCTGGAGTGGGTTACATGGACTCACAGGATTTAATGAGAAACAGCAATTTTTTGTCAGTGAAATAGTTTTTGCTAAAGATAAAACAGTATATATTTATGCTAAAAATCCAGTATCTCATATTTTAAACTACCAGCTCATCTTGACAAAATAGAAGACTTTGGTTGCAATTGTAGTTTACATCACATAAATTTATCTAGCTAGACATCCCTGTTCTTTTGGAGAAAGAAATGGCTCAGTCGCTTATGCAAGAAGTGGTACATTCCACTGATCATAGAATAGTGGCTTAGCTTGGAAGGGACCTTTAAGGTCATCCAGTTTCAATTCTGCCATGGACAGGGTCACCTTCCACTAGACCAGGTTGCTCAAAGTCCCATCCAACCTGACCTTGAATGCTTCCAGGGATGGGGCTGCCACAACTTCTCTGGGCAACTTGTGCAAGGGCCTCATCACCCTATTAGTAAAGAATATGTTCCTAACACTGAATTAAATCTCTCTTCTTTTAGTTTAAAACCATTTCCCCTTGTCCCATCACTATCTGCCTATGTAAACATGTTTTGTATTGATTAATATCTTCAAAGAAGGATAATCTGAACACAAAATATACATGAGATTTAACTCCAGCATTCACCTTACTCTGGATGATAACCTACAAATATGCTAATGTGATAGAAAATACACCAGGCTATTTAAATTCAAAGATGATTTCTAGGCCACATATGGATCACGGAAATAACAGATCTTGTTCAAATCTACTAACGTTCAATAAATTAGTGAGTGCCATACCACTAAATCTGTTAGTCTGGTCTATTTTAGACATCTGCTTTAAAATTGCATCTGTGATATGTCATTTCTGTCTGATGACTGTAAAATGAAGCTAGGTGACTAGAACAGTGGTAGATATTTATACCGTAGAATATTTAAGTTAGATCACATAAATCTTTGTCTGGATTATTGTCCTGGAATTGACAACATTATCAACCAGTTCATTATTCTTTTAGCATCATAAGTCTCTAGGTTCAAAAGTAGACTACTTTGCACTTGCATTGAGATAAGCAAAGTAAAAGGTCCCAGCTGACTGGAAGCTGGCTAATGTCCCAATTTTCAAAAAGGACAAGATGGATGACCCTGGAAACTACAGGCCTATCAGTCTAACTTCTCAGCCTGGTAAGGTTATAGATATTATTCTGGGAGGTATTGAAAAAACACCTGAAGGACAATGCAGTCACTGGTCACAGCCAGCACGGCTTCATGAGAAGAACGTCCTGCTTATCAAACTGATTTTCTTTTATGACAAGGTGTCCTGGGTTCAGTATGGGGATGTAGGGTATTCTACCCCATCTGCATTAGCCCTGATGAGCTGTTAATGACAGGTCGTTTGCAACAACTGCCAGGTGCATATTTGGCCCCTCAGACTGCAAGCTGGGTGTTAGATAAGGGAAACCCCTTATGGTGGGTGTGGCGTCCCTTTTGTCTTCACAAAAGACACACCTGGGAGAGCTTTCCCCAGAAAGCACCAACAATAATCACACC